>PVKA01003439.1:0-83023 GCA_004027165.1 Ctenomys sociabilis
TTGGGGGTGGGGCTGGCATGGCTTGCCGGGGATAGAACCCTGGTCCCTGTATCTGCCTAAGCAGGTGCTTTAATACACTGAGTTATCTGGCTAGCCTGGGATTCCTCTTGATAAACCCTAAAACATGCTGTGTAGGCTTTAGGTTTTTCCAGTGACATGGACCCACTATTTATAAACTGTAGTCTTGGGCAAATTATTTGACCTGAGCTTATAGCCTCTTGTGCAATATGGACACAATAATGTGTAAATTAAAGATTGTTAGGAGAAAGTGAACATAGACCAAGAGTACCTGACAGCAGGTAGGCAATCAGGAAAGGGTATCTCACAATGTTGTCTCTTCCTGCCTTGGATATACTCAATAACGCCAAACTCAGCCACCCATGTAAGGGATCCAAAACCACTGCTTGACCACTTCAATTATTAGAAAACTCACTGGGACATCAAGCCACCTCTGTTTCCCTTAGAATTTTTACTCTCACTTCTTAGCACCCCATGAAATAACCCTGCTCCCTCATTCTCCCAAAATCCCTTCAGCCTTGGAAGGAACCCTATCTCTCCCAAGCCTCCTCACATCCCGCTACACAGCCCATTTCTATCAGTCCTTCTCAAGAGACTAGACTCATCTTGGCCATCCATAGTGGACACACTGCAGGGAAACTTCTAGAATGGGTGTCAGGGCCCAAGCACATGGCCTAATGGAGATGTGGGTTGAGGAGTGAGGGAGACCCCAGGCTTGCATAGCCCTGCCATGATGAGTACAGAACATAGAGCCAGGAAGCCATGCAGATCCTTACTCAGGGACACCAACCATGGAGGGAGGCAGAGAGAGGCCTGAACCATCCACTCTTTCTCTGCCTACCTCAGAGACTGGCTCACTGGTTGACTACCAGGGAATGAGGGGCAAGGAAAAATGGGGGTGCCATGAATGGCAAGATTAGGGGCCCTTCTGCCAGAGCAGAGCTTGGAGGATGAAGCTTTAGTCAGGTCCATAGTCCTATGGCCCTAGACGCTCCCCTTTACACCTCAAGCCTTGTCTGGTGTGGTGGGCTCAGAGAGGGGTTCTGAGGTCTTTTCTGTAGCCTTCCATATAGGTAGATCACCAGGAAGGAGCTGCAGCTACTGAATAAGAGGAGGCAAGGATCAGGCCTATGAATACCAGCTTTTCCTTCAACCCCTGAGCCCAGATTGCCTGGTCTGGAGGCTGAGAATCTGAAAACATGCTGGAAGCCAGATGCGGCTGCAGGGCTGAGCCTTTACAGGTAAATAAATTATACACAAAACACAAACAATCTGCTGCCTGCATCTCCCCACTCAGGACACACATTCCGGGGAGGAGCTGTCCTCCAGAAAGACTGCCTTGTGGGGAGGGAGGCCTTACCTTACTAACACTAAAAGCAGAGTCAGGGTACAGCAAAGCAACAGCACAGGCCTGACATCCCTAACACACCCTGCTTTAGCACCTGTATAGGCCCAGTAAGCGACTGGAAAGGAACTTTCTCAGTGCTCTGCAGAGAGGACAGGATGGCAGGAGATGACAGCACTATACAATCAGCAGACTTTAAACTTTGGAATCAGCCCATCTGGTGGCAGGGGTCTAGGTCCGTAGCAAGATGCTGAACCCCACAGCAGGGACAAATCCAGCCTGTTGATGGGAGTTCCTAATGGGCCAGAGCCCAGCATTCCAGGGTAAGGTAAATCAGGGTAGTGGAGGTGGGATAGGGCCTTCCTGATCACATGGTGCTTGCAGCTCAGACACTGGGTGGTGGGAACTCCCTAGATATCAGGGAGAGCTGGTGCTGAATCCCAAGAAGGATGGAGGAAGGGGAGGTGTTGGTGTAGGTGGCCTGAGAGGTCTGTGCATATGTAAGCAATGCTGGCCCTTAGTGATGGACACCTACAGCCCAGTGGGGCCTTGAGTGAGGCACACAGGCACAGAGCAATGACAAGGATCTGTCTGGGAGCCCACTGACATGCCGGGACTCTGTCTGGCTGTCAACAGGCACAAGGTGGGTGGGGAAGCCTAGGAGTTGAAGACTGTGCCTTCTCGTTCTTACTGTCCCCTAGCAAGCCACGTGACCTTCCTGGGCTGGGATTCTCAATCCGGAAACAGTGAAGGGTGCATCTGTGTTTGAGACACAGTAACAGAGGACTGATCTTTCAGGAAGGAGAAGGTACATCATGGGGCTCTGTACTCCAGGACCTTGTCTGCCATCCCTGGTGATGACCTCACTGTTTACTGGGGAGCAGGATGGAGCTGGGCTGCTCTTATTGGACTCAAGTTAGGGGCAGATTAGGGGCCCCAGTTCCTTCTGCAGTATGGGAGATGGTCTCTGTCTCTTTCCAGAAAGGGGATGGCGTCAGAGGAATCTATAATGGCTTGTGACTAAGAGGCCTAGAGAAGCTATCAGCCACTGAAAGGCATCACCTGCAGGCATGTGTCAGGCAGAGCAGGGGTAGATACTGCCCCATAGCATGAGGACATGTCTGCAGGGGGTGTCCACGATGCCAAGCACACGGCTCCGCACACAGCCAGTCTTCTCTGGAGTGGGCAAGGTAGGGATGAGGAAAACCAAGTGAAGCCTCATGCTTATTCTCATCCCAAGGTGAAGCTTCTAACAGAAAAGTCCCAGGCCTCAGCCTCAGAAGGCTGGTGCAGGTCAGACGGTGCCCAGAATGCCATGTGACCTTGGCAAGGAGCAGAGTCCCACAGCTTATGAAAATACCAGGATTAGCTGCTCATGTTGGATGCAGACTGTGCAGCAGGACTCCTCCGCCGCAGCCCCTGCCTGCCAAGGGCTTATGTCCAGGAATGGCATGGGCTCCCACAGGCAGGACAGAGGGGCCAGCGGCAGCTTGCCATTGGCAGTGTCTCTGCCCCTTGTCCTTTACTCACAGCCTCCTCAGGTCCCTCATGTCTTGCGCTTTTGGGGGGCTTCCTGAGGTTTCCATCTGGGGACAGCCAGAGGCAGAGGGCAGGGCTGCGGCTGCCTATGCGCGTATGTTTGTGTGTGTTTGTGTGTGCGCAGGCGTATCGTTGGCACAGACGTGACTCTGCATTATTCAGGCCTGTAATGAGTCCTCATTGCAATGGGTTTGATAGAATAATTATATTCTGGAAAAACTGCAGGAAACTGCATTCCACTTCTTAAAGGGCAGGATCATCAAACGTTTGTGCTACATTATTTGCAGTCACACCTTCTGCTGCATCTGCTCCCTTAAAAAAAAAAATCTCCAACTCCAATCTGATCTGAATATATAAATCTGAATTATCACAGCAAAGGCGATACGCTCACACCTTTTTGCTTTTTTTTTTCTGTTGCCATGGTGATTAGATAAAATTCACGCCAAGTCTCCAGGGAAGGATGGAATTATTTCAGACAGTTTCTCACCCCTCTCAAGCTACTTCTCCCTGTAACAAGCCTGGGCACCATCTTTGGGCCTGGGCAAAGAGCTAGGCAAGAGGAGAAGGCAGTAACTCATTGGATGCGTTGGCCAAGTAGAGGAAAGCTCTGTCTTTCTCAGACAGTTCTTATGCCCAGCTAGGCCGCAAGCCTTAGAAGCAGCCATATGTCCCCCAAACCACAGCTTCCTCACCGACCCAAGAAGTTACCTGGGGAGAAAGCAAAACTCAGTGCTCATGGACAAGGTCAAGGCAACAGTGGGTGCAGAGAGTGACCCACGGCCTTGGCTCTGCTCTCTCCCAAGTGAAGATGGGCAAGGAAAGATGTTTTCCTCAAAAAAGTGAGTGACTCAGCTCCCGCCGCTGGATCTGCAGCTTGACCCACTCCTCACAGCTCACGCTGGGATTCTCACAGGGGCTAATTACCAGTGGATGTAATTTGTTAGCAGGTTTTTTGTAAAGGGTATTATTGACCTAATTGTTATTTAACATCACCAGTTCCTGAACCTCTGCTCTGTGTGTGTGTGTGTGTGTGTGTGTGTGTGTGTGTGTGTGTGTGTGTGTGACGGGAATGAGTCAGAGCCTGTTACTGAAGGGGGCCTCTCTCCCGAGTAAGAGCCTTCTAATTCCCACCAAAAGTCCCAGTCCTAGAACAGGGGACAGAGGAGTTCTTCAGTGAGGCCCCTCTCACCAAGGCCGCAGGGACCTGAGCTCAATGTCTATAAAAGCTGAGACTGGTTTGTCACTAAAGCCAATGCTCAGCAAGGAGTGAGAGCTTTGTCAGCCAAATCTACAGGGTGGGACAGTCTATTTACTCCAGTGACTCCTATTGGGGTCTCATCAATCCTTCAACAGAGAGAGGGAGGGATGGAAAATGTATCAGGTTAGTGTACCTTCCAGTGCAGTACACTGTGTTATGGATACAATCCCAGAACGGTGGCAGGGTAAGAGCATATGGGAACACAAAGAGTCAATGCATGGACTCTGGAACCAGGCCGACCTGGCTGCCAATCCTGCCTAAGCCACTTACCAGCTCTTGACCTTGGGAACTAACCTCTCTAATCCCGTGTGATATACAATAGGAATGAATTTAAAACCTTCCTCGTACAGTTGTGGTCAAGATTAAATGATATAAAGTCTCCAAAGTGCCCAGAATAATGTAAGGGCACATGGTAAAGAACCAATTAATAGTACCTGAGAGTAACAGAAGGAAGAGGCTGAAAGAGAAGAGGGACAACAGTATGATTTTAGCACAAGGCCATGCAACAACAGCATAGTCCCAGGAGCAAGAAGACCTGTATTCTGATTCTTGCCATTTGTCACCACTGTTTTTAGGGGTGTCACTTAATCTCAGGGCCCTTAGTCTGTTATTAACATGTGAGATAAGTGCTATTAGTCTTGATTTTCGAAAGAGAAAAGGAGGCTTTGAGAAGTAATGCTCTAGACATTGCGTGGAGTCATGCTGTGGTGGCCAAGTTAGGAGCCCAACCTCGGGGTGCACCTCGGGTGCCTGGGCCTTGACACCCCATGTATAAAGAGAGACCACTGAGGCACACTTGTGCTGATTGTCACGGGGGTGGCTGAGTTGCCACCGTTCCGCTAGAGTTGTAGGAATTAACTTGAATCCACAGAGGAGGCCTGTGACTTAGGGAAACTGTCCCATACCTGAGCAGAGGTTATGTACTTGCGTGTCCTGTCACCAGAGCAGCAACAGGAGGCTAGACAAATTATTCTCCAGAGTCAAACTTCATTAACTAGGTAACTCTGGACTGGGTCATCCCCAAGGTGCCTTCTAAGTCCTAAGCCTCTGTGATTCCGAGATTCAGTCAGTGAAATAAATATTACTGTGGAAGCAAGGCCTGGGCTTTACCCAAGGACAAATAAGGGAGAAAGGAAAAGACAGGGCTAGGAAAGGTGCCTATTGGCAGCCCAGAAAGACCCTGCAGTCCTGTCTCTTTAAGAGAGGAAGAACTCCTTGACTTCCAGCCAGTCTTAAAGGGGGAGGGGACAGGAAAGGCCCCCAAGTCTGCAGATTCAAAGACACTCTGCCCCTGTGAGATGCAGAAACTTAATTGGAGCTATGTGCAAACCCAGCACCGATCACTCCATGATGTGCCTTTCCGAGCAGTGCAGAAGGCAGGCCTTCATTAAATCCGACACCAGGGAATTAATTCAACTCACTGCCGTCACTCTGTCTCCATCACCCTTTCCCCTCGACAGCCACTGCTCCTTGATCTTCCACACCTTCACACTGAAAGCACTCCTTGAGAAAGGAAGAAGCCTCCCCTGTCTGTCACCTTGGCTACGACTATATTGCCAACAGGACACAAGGCCCAGATTGTCAGAGCGCAGAGAAGTGATGGGAAGATGGGGGGGGGGGAGATGGAGCCAGGCACACACACCTGCTTGTCTGTGAGAGAGGCCATGAGAAAGCCTCTCTGTCACCCACAGAAAGAAGGATCTGAGAGCTGATGGTGACAACCAACTGGCTCACCTTTTTCCAGTTATTCTTGAGACAATGACTTTATAATTAACATCCCTTTGGGAGAGAGGAAGGGTGGGGCAGAGGAAAGGGGCTGCTGGGAAGTTGTCCAGGAGGCACTATGACACCAAAGAAAGGTGGACAACTAAAAATCACAGCTACTAAACTGACCCCACCTTGCCTACTCATATTAGTGTGACCTAAAGCCTCTGGACTCTTCTCACAGGCCACAGTCTCAGCCTGAGGTGAATTAGGACAGGACCGGGGCAGGCAGAGTCCCAATTCGTGGGGAATCAGGCACCCCAGCTGTGGCCGGCGCCCTCTTTGTACCTAACCTACAAGTCATTATTGCCTTCTGCTGTTGCCCAAGAGTGACACAGTTGGCAGGTGCTGCCGCGGCCACTGGGCTCTGGCTCAGGAGCCCTCCACCCACGCTCACTCTTCAGTCACTGTCGCAAGTCACTTGACATGCTCAGGTTCATCCCTCTCTCAGTGGAGCCCCAAAAGATTTGGGTAAGATGTATGAGCAAATACACAGCACTCATCAGACCAGGGACAGGAAACACAGGTTATGCGATACTAATTCATGATGGAAAAGAGGGTTTATGATAGAATTTTCCTGAAAAAATGAGGTGGATCCCTGAGGGAGATATTAGAAGCCAGACTGTGCTCTGGGTTGAGGCAATGGCAAAGGAATAATGTGAATGAATAAGAACATTCCATCAGCATCTCATTTTACAGACAAAGCAGTTCTGAGAGGTAAGTAACATGCCCAAGGAGTGACCTGGTGGAAACTCAATGCTGTCCCTGCCTCCTCCAGCTTGCCCTCTCTCCTGATGCCAGAGTCCCCCTTCTTCGAAAGACACTTCCCTCTTCAGAATACAAGCAATCTCCTCTGGACAATAATCAAATTACAAAGTTAATTCAGAAATGCAAAGGGAGTTAATTAATTAATTATAATTAAGTGGTACTGGAGACTGAACCCAGAGCTTTCACATAGACTCCATTCCCTAGCCATCTATCTATCTATCTATCTATCTATCTATCTATCTATCTATCTATCTATCTACCTACCTACCTACCTACCTATCATATATCTATTGATAGGGTCTCATTAAATTGCCCAGGCTGGGTACAAACACATGACCTTTCTGCCTTAGCTTCCCCAAGTGCTGGTATTATAGACATGCCATGCCTAGCTTTAAAAGAGTTCTTGATTTAACCCTCTGGGGGGGGATCTCCCCTTTCCTTTAAATGGAATCAGAAAGTCAGACCATCAATCTCCCGACTGAGTGGCTTTAAGGGTGCACATGGCCCTAGAATGGAAAGATGTCCCAAGCAAAAATGTACACAGCCCATTTAATATCTCCCAGAAGGGACACCACACTTGTTCCAGTCCCACCAAGAGCCCAGCCTCCAGCTCATCTGGAGTTCCTGTCACACCCTCTCTTCTCTACCACAGCATGTCCTTGGTCCTGGTGGGAGGATAGCCCCACTTTCAGGTGAAGCCATCAGAGGAAAGGAGAAGGAAGCTTAGGATCACCCATGTCGTTACTATTCAATACATTAGTACATGTCAGCACACTCCATGGAATCATATAAAAAAAATCCCCCAAAACCCTCCAAACTCCCCTGGTAGGAATGTTAATGTAGAAAGTACTAAAAAATTGGTATAGGGCCCTTCTCTGGGGATACAACTGGTGAGGCTGGCAGCCTCAGTATGGAACAAGGAGAAAATTCACCTTATGTGATGGTGCCCAGCGGATTCTTAGAGTGGGGTGCCCTTCTGTGATCCATGTCATCTGGGCTCCTAAAACCTTTGATGAAGATCTGAGAGTTGCATGCAGGTCCATGTGAAAGTAAGACCTTCATGGAAATCAGGAAGGATGCTGGGAGCAGCCATGGTCAGCATTAGGATGGAGGCCTAGGAGCCTCCAAAGTAAACAGCGAGAATTCAGCAGTGCTAGGAAGCCTGAGCCAGACACCACTCTGAGCACCTTAGCATTTCTGGGGACCTGCAGGCATCCTGGAAAGGATGCAAGACCTTGAAGGATGTGAAGCTCAAATCAGAGCCATTTGTAGCTTCTGAAAGTAGAGGCTTCTTGGCGCTACCTGGGTTAGAAAATATTATTGTTATTCTTATGCTAGAAATGAGAAAGTTGAGAAATTTAAAGAAAGAACCCAGAGTTTTTAAGAGGCCATACTTAGAAGGAGCCAACACCCTGAGATTGCTCATGAAAACTCAAGCCCAGGTGCTACAGGGAGAAACAGCATGGCCAGACTAGGCAGGTGTGAGAGTCTCCCTGGACCTCTGTTCCCGCCATCTGTGGTGGGGTGCTCTGCAGGGACTTGGATTTCAAGAACCACCTGGACAAACCAGGGCATCTGTAGAGGTAGAGCCTGAGAGGAGATAAGGGCAGGTGAAATCTAGAAGACTCCTGCAGGCTGGGCTGTGTTTCTCCAGGAGCTTGCGACACTGGGGAGAGGCCGAAGGAGAGGGAGAGAGCTGTCTTGCGCTAGAGTGGAGAGAGAAGGAAGGAAGTTTCTGTAGGCATGTGGGGCAGCAGGGAGCGGGCAGGAAGAGGACCTAGGTGGATAATCTCACCAAACTAGAAGGTTATATTCAAGTGTAGGTCCCTTGTGATGGGGTGACAACGTCTGCCTTTGGAGAAAGTCCCTCTTGGGACCTACACTTGAACATAACCTTCTAGTTTTTGAAACTACCTCATATCAATTCCGAAAACTTTAGATACCTATAAAAAATAAGTTAGAAATCATTCCTAATTAATTCTACCGTATTTCTTTCTAGATTTCCACTTGATTAATACAGATCTCCTACTCCACATAAAATGTAGTTTCTACTTAATATAGTATTATGATCTCTCTCTCAAATAGTTAAAATATGTTGCAAACAGTTCATGGTATTATTGTGCCTTAAGTTATTCAACCATTTAGGATTTTTTTTTTATTTTTCACTTTTATAAATAGCACGGCAATGAACAGAAAACGATATGCCACCTTTAGTTGTTTCTTAATGATAGAGCCCTACGAATGTGGATAATTTAAGGTTTCAGACACAGTACTGCCCAATTGCTTTCCAAAACAACCTCACAAAGTTCTGCTTTCAGCAACTGTGTGTGTGTGTGTGTGTGTGTGCGCATGCACACACACCACCTGTGTGCCCAACTATCTACATGTTTGCCATAGTCACCTCAAGGTTTTTATAAAAAGAATGTTTCTCCATTTAAGGTGAAATTTGATATGTCATTTTTCAGGAACACATCTGTAATGTTCCATCACGTGACAAATGAGTTGTATAATACACTGTCTTGTACCTGATAAACACACTCTCACATGCACTCTATGCTCCCTAACTAATTCCATGTTCCTTGTAAACTCTGGCGATACATACACAGTGTGGAGGGTCTCAATCAAGGCACCCCATTGAGGATGAGAGGGACTCCCTCTTCCTAGAGCAGGAGGCTTCTTGAGACCTGGACACATATTCTGAAGATCAGGCTCCATGATACACAAGGGCCCTTCTAGCCCTGGCAGACCAATTCTCCATCTATGAGCCACCTGGGTGTGTGAGCAGGAGGGGAAAATGGAGGGAGTTTGATGGTGAGGGAACTCATTGTTTCAGGTGAACTGGAATAAAACAAGATGCTCCTAAGAGCTAGAGCAAGTAGGTGACAGCTGGTGCTCCCCGCCACGTCTGCCCTAGAGACCCTTAGTTCGCAGGCCCCAGGGCAGGCTGTCCTGGGGACCAAGGGTGGAGCAGATCACCTTTCTCTCTCAGGTTTCCCTGTTTGCTGTGACCTTGGCTCCCAGCTTTCCCTTGTAATTTGAGCTGAAATTGTCAGTAGGCCTCTCAATGGAGCAATTATAGGGGCTCTCCTAACTACCTATCCCCAGTCACTTTTCCCTACCCAGCTGGCCATTCCCAGGTGGCCAACTCTGGCTGACTGACTGTCAGTAGGACAGAAGGACAAAGGGCTTCTAGGGTCCTCCTGGGCTCCCAGCTCTTCCGAGAGCAGCAGAATGCAAGGGCCATACAGCCCCATAAATACTTCTGGATCCTTAATTTTCAGTGGCCTGGTGCTGGGTCTCTAGACTCTCATTAAACTGGGAAACAGATTACAGTAGGGTCCTGAGGCATGTGCATTTGTTTTCTTCTCTCATATTTATACCATTTTTAATTGTTATTATTTAACAACTGTTGAGCACCAACCTTGCCCAAAGTGGGCTGAGAGAGGGGGCAGGAAATAGGCCCCAGAGGAAGACACAGCTGGGTAGGGTGATATGTACCAGCCCCTCCCCGGCCAGCCCCCAATGCTTCCCAGAATCCACCTCCCACTCTCGTGAATGGCACCAACCTCCCCTCCCTGTGCTCTCTTCCCAACCCTCTAATATCACAGAGGAGCCCAAACCACTCCAACCCCCTGACTCGTTGTACTTTGCATCGAAATGACTTCTTATGGAACGTACCACCCGTGTAGAAAAGCAGAAGAGTAATGTAAAAAGGCCTTTGTTTCTTTTGGCCTTTTTTAGAAGAAACAGTTTAAGAAATAAGACATTCCAAAAACAGTTGGCTCTTTCCCCCAGAGCCCACCGCCTCCTCCTCAGAGGTAAGCATACCCTGAATATGGTGTTTATCATCCCCATGCATGTTGTTATATTTTTTGCTGCATATGCATGTAACCAGAAACAATACAGTGCCGGTGCACATGTTTTCAAACTTTATACAAATGGTACCATAATGTACGCATCCTACTGCAAGTTGCTTTTTCCCACTTCACGTTTTATTCATAACATGTCCAGGCTGATTTGTAAAGACCTGGTTCATGCATTTCCCCTGCAGCACAGAATTTCCTACTGCAATAGAAGAAATTTCATTTACCCATATTAGTTTCCAAGTTTTTGGCGACACATATATTGCTGTGGTCACTGCTCCTGACCACATCTCTTCTCTTTGTGCACATGTGTGAGAGTTTCTTTTAGGAATATACATATTGGAGCTCCTTTTTTAATTTATCTGCCTTCCCTGCAGGGTACAGATTTGTCCCTATGTGTCCAGCATGGGACACATGGCCCAGTAAAGGTGTTCAGTGAAGTTGACCCAGAATGGACAGGATGTGTTCATGTGCTCTGGCTCCTTCACATGCAAGTAAGAAAAGTGACTTTCAGAGAAAGAACGGTCACAACATTATTTAATGACAGTGCCAGAACTACAAACCCTCTTCCTGCTTCCCACTTGCCTCGCCTGTCTCCACACCCTGGAAGAACCTGAGACTCCAAGAACTGTGGTCCAAAGGCAAGAGGTGAGAGAGACAGATGGGAATACATAGCAGTCATGCCTGCCCTCCAGAATGGCTTCTTGCACTAGTACACATGCGCAAAAACTATGAGGCCTCACCCCTGAACCCAGCCATACATCCAAGAGTGAGACCTCACCCCACCTGCACACACTCAGACTGAAGCCTGACATCTGGATGCCTGGCCCCAGACCGAGCTCTACTGGGTAGAGGCTTTGGTCTGGGCTGGGTGTCTAGGTCTGAGGCCTGTCTTTGGCAGTTTCCTTCCTTCTTCCTGCAGATACCCAGTCCATTCAAAGACCCTGGTGTCAAGAGCCTGGGCACTCATGTGTAACAGCTTGGCAGCAAAGAGTGGGCTCCAGCACCAGATGGCTTGGGGTTGATCTCAGGTCTACCTTTCCCTAGCTGGGTGACCTTGGGCAACCTACTTCACCTTGTCTGGGCTTCATTTTTCTATCTTTAAAATGCAGATGATAATGCGGGGAGGGCCATGGTGGCTCTCAGGGCTCTTCTATGGGCACTGCAGAAGTCTACACTCACCAGGTGTCTCTCACTCACCACAGGTGAAAAAGTGTGAGTGTGTGGATCAATGCATCTATGTACCAATTCAGTGCACACCAATTAATTTTGCATACCATTTATACACATGAACGCACATGTATTTTAATTTGAGTGGTTTTCTTTGCTGTGTGGGAACAGGAATTTCTTCAAATCCCTTGAGATTCTCAAGCAAAGACCCCTGGGAATCACTGTCTACATAATATAGCATCTTGTGCACAGGAAGTGCTCAAAAACATTTGCTAAATTAAATAATGAACAAAATTTCAATCAGCTGACAGTTGCTTATGCCAAAACAGACATTCAGATAGGTTTAGGGGATGAAATCAGTGCGGGCTATGACACTGCACAGCTATGCCCCGGTGGAAGCAATGGATTGCAAGGGGGTGCTTATCCCCTTCCCCTGGGTACAACCACACCCGCACGCACACCTCTGCAAAACAGCCTTCCAGGGTCTGTGTCAGTAATGGCAGGCTCTGCAGCATCCTACAGGCCAGCTCTACATCCTTTCCTGGAGGGTAGAAAAGAAGAGCTCCCAGTCAGGAGCTCTCAGGAGAAAGGCCTTGGTGTCATGGTCTCAGCCCACTAAAGAGCCAGATGGAATGAAGTTTGCCTGCTTATCACCAGAGCCCATGCAGCAGCTGAGCTGGGAGCCACCGACTCCACCCCTGTCCTAGCACCACTCCTACTTGCTCCCTCTGCCATCTCTTCTCCTATCCATGTGCTTTCTTCTCATCCAGCTCTGGGATTTTGGCAGATTCTGTCCCCCTGAAGTCCTGGGTATTCAGACATACCTTGAACTCCAAATGTTCCTGAGCCTATGGTGGATGGGAGGAGGGCCCCTCCTATCCTCTTACTGGAAAATGCAGAAGGGCTGTGCCTGGTTTCAGCTGCCTGGCACGCCAGCACAGAGATGGGCTTGGAGATCGAGGCTGCGAACATCTCTGCATACAGTCTGATGCTGGGTAGACAGATCACACAACAGCCAGGGGCATCATTCAAGGACTTGGGCTGAGGCCAGGCAGCCCTAAACTAAGAGCTCCTTCCCCTGCCAAGCACGTGGGTCAGTCTCACCATGCCCTTATGACTGCAGCCCTGAAGGAAAGAGCGAAGGGTTTCCTTCCTAAATGCTCAGACCTGTGTGTTCATACCCACGTGCCCAGTTTTTACAGAGACCTTCCAGGATGCAAGGAGATGACTAATCTTGGGTCAGATGGTGGGCGTGTGTCTGCCTGGCACTAGGAAGAACTGAAGATGTACACACAAATAATCTATATGTAGAAAACAGATCTGTATATAAAAATGCATAGTAGACCAAAAAAAGCATATTTTCCTTATACAGAAATAAAGCACAACCTTTGTAATCCATATGACTGGGGACAGTGAAAAGGTTTAAGGACTTTGCCAGGGCCCTACAAGCAGGGAGGAGTAGGGTCAAGATTTGAAACCAGGTTTCCTTGAAGCCAGAGTCCATACTCTTTGCCACATAGCTTCTATCATAAAGAAGCCATGAGCAAGCCATGCTGACCCGAGAGCACAGCAGGAGCCAGTGATGGCTTTAGCCAGCATTGTGCAGCCGGGCAGCACCACACATTCCCTTTATCTCTATTCTTCCTGCTTTCATCTAATCCCAAGGATCAGGTATCTTCTTCTCCCTTTAGGGATTGCACAAGTGCTGCCTGAGTGCCTACTGTGTGCTGCTGCACAGCGAGGCCACCTTCCAGCCTTGCCTGCCTCTCCCCAGGGCAGGACTCCCCTTTGAACTCAGGCCCTGTCTCCTCAAGGCTGTAGCTCCAGCTCTGGCTCTGGCAGCAACATCTCATTGATACACCACAGAGTTCAGAATCGCAAGCTTGGCAGGAAGTGCAATCTGTACATAGCCCACTATTCTGCAAGCACTGCTGGCTTCTTCTGAATAAACGCTCCCCTCCATTAAATGCCAGAATTCAGCATGCAATACTGCATGTTTGCGATGAGATCAAGAACTAAAGGCAAGATTGATTCTGATGTGAACACCAGCAAAGCAAATGGATTTTTGAAAACCCTGTAATTTCCCTGCAACCCTTGACTTCACTAAACACACATTTTTAGACTACAGCACAGTTAGGTAGGCATTAAACAAAAATGAGGTAGTCTAATGATGATTTATGTGTAGGATAACCTTCTATAAAGAATTCTGCCCTGATTTTAGGGTAACTTACAGAGGTGCCAACTTAACCAAACAATGCCACTTGTTTGGTGTCCACTGTTGCGGTAGGATCCCAGGACAGAGTGTTTGCTGGCAATTGTCTTAAATGTGCTAAAATTCACCCAGTGGGCACTCTGGAAATGCGGTGCCTACCACGAACTAAATGGGAAAGCAAAACATGACACATGCATACACCGCCAGGGGCAGCTGCAAACATGAGACATTTCTGCTTGGCTGAGGAGGGCTGCTGTGGGTTCTGGAACCAATGAAGCAGCATGTGACTGCAGAGCTGCCTACCTGCTGGGATGCAAGAAGGAGTCCTGGGAGTGTTGGAGCACCACTGCTGGGGCCACAAGAGCTCCTGGGTACAAGGACTTGAACCAGAGTTCTGGCTCAGAGTTCTTTTCTGGCTGTGTGACCTTGGGTGGCCCTCCAGTCCATCACACCTGGTTTCCCTGTCAGTTCAGTGAATCTGATGTGTCCATTCTGCAGACATGTGGTCAGGGGAACGTGGTAAGATGAGGCCCCTGGGTGGGCTTCATCGACCATGGATCAACATGCGGAAGAGACAGGATGCAGAGTGCAGAGGGAGGGGGTGCCAGGAGCTGAAATCGCGCCGCCCTAGTGTCAGATCATGCCTGCCACGCCCCAGCTTTATGGACTTGGGCAGCTGGCTGATCTCTGTTTTTCAGGCCCCTCATCTTCAAAACAGGGATCCCCGTGGCACGTCCTACATGGGCTGCATGTGAAGAGTCAGTGAAATGATGAAGGAAATCATTCACTCTATGATTGATCACTTGCTTTTTTCCTTAGTATTATTAGCACCATGATTATTATTTCCACGTGGCCATCTGACCACCCAGAGAAGTCCTCAGCAGATGCCTTGGAAGCACTAACCTGGGACATGCGTTCAAAGGCTTCCTGAGTCAGAATTTCCTTTTCACTCCCCAGGCTGCCCTACATGCCCTGACACTGTGCTGACCGTCAGCAAGGGCCAACGCCTCTCCCCGAGTTGTCTTGAGCCTGCCATCCATTTCCTAACAGGCCAGCCTGGCCATCACAGTCCCTTTTCTCCAGTCCCCCTAATAGGTGATAGCTAAAGTCTCCAATCTGACATCTAAATGGCAAAATGTCACAAGAGGAACCCACAGAAACATCTCAGTGCAATGGTAATGGAGGCTCACTCTGCTTAAACCCAAGTGATGTCACCAAGCTGCTGTGTGACCTTGGGCAGGGCTCTCTACTTCCCTCCATAGGACAGTACAGTAGGGAGAGGCCACCGATGTCATTATTGCTGTTAATTATCTCCCATGAGCACCAGATGGGAGAGGGGCCCGAAGAAGACGTGCTGCCTTCCCTGGCTGATGACGCTGTGTTGTGGGTGGGGAAGGAGGATCTAACCTATAACAGGACAGAATACGATTAGTGTCCGGAGTCTGGGACTGAGAAAGTCGGGCAAGAGTTCAGAAGAGGATTCCCTGGGATGAGGTTAATCTGGGTGATTTTAAAATCCATTCTTAGCCAAAATCGGAAAAGATATGCAGAGAAGTATTTGAATAAGACTTTGAGAGATGGGGCAGGTTTAAACACAAAGAAAGAGAAGTGACCGGCAGGAAAAAAAATTCCTCGTGATTGGTTAAGATTTTGTGCTCTGAATGCACAGTGTGCTCTAGGCATGAGTCCTTTACTAGTTGTGGAGGAGGCTGAGCTATGTGACCTCGGGGCCCTCCCCAGCTCTGCCAGCCTGTGGTGCCATACCTCCCCTTAGAGCTTACATAGGCCCCAAACTGGGTTTTGGGTACTACCTGGTCCCTCTCTTGTCTGCTTCAGGTTGGTATAGGCCTAGGATGCTAAAATAACCTTCAGATCAGCCTGGGCATTTGTAATTAGTGATTCAACTCTGCATTCTGAAGCCAAGCATGATTATGTTGGTTTATTGCAACAGGATCATCTATCCCGGTCCATTAGGGCTGAGGACACAGCTGAGTCCTCACCACTGGATGAAGACAGTCTTTGTATCCCTTGCTGGGCTTGACTACAGCCAGTGCTCACTACAGCTTTTGTGTTCAAATAATTGTTTTGTCTACCACTACTTAAACTGCAGATCTGTTGTCCTTTGGAAAGGCCAAAACTTTGGTCACTGCACACATAGCCAGAAGTCAGCACAAGGGCCAGTGACACATTTCTGTCTCCAGGAAAGTACAGGAATTGGGGAGGGCTGGTGGTCCTCATAGGCAGGCACTCAAGGACAACCAATACTTAAGGAGGAGTCTGCTTCAGAAAGGCATCTGGAAGTAGAGGAAACTGGATGATCCCAGTTTAAATCCAGGCTGCATCCTTGTTAGCTGTGTGGCCTTGGGTTAGATGCTCAACTTCCCTAGACCTCAATATTCTCATTTATAAAACTGAAAAACAAAACAGTATCTATCTTAAAAGGAGACTGTGAGGACTAGAGGTAATATATGTAAAATGCCTAACTCCAAAGAGGGCTCCATACATGATATGTATTATCATGAATCCTACTACTATTGCTCCATGTCAATACTATGTTGGCCTTGGGGATTGAATGATGAAAACGATACACTTGTGCACCCTCCGGTGCAGTGAGACAGAGTGGCCTCTAACACAAGACAAAGAAAGGCAGTGCTCCAAAAGTGGAACCAGAGAAACAGTAGGGTTTACGTATCAAGCCTCATGGAAGGGGACACAGAAACATATTTGGGCAACGGATGGATAGGGTATCAATAAGGAGATGAGGTTATCAGAGCAGATGAAGTAAAAGAGACAAGGGAGACAAAATAAAAGAGATATGGAAATGCTTAGAAAAGCTTGGATCCCTGCTACTTTGATAATTACTAGAAAGATGAGGAAGGGCTGGTGGCTCACTAGAGCTTAACCTTGTTGGCAAAGGTGGCTGTGGGGGCAAGGAGCATGGCCTTATGGGGATTCTTGGAGCAGGACCCATAGCCACACTCCTCCCATTTTCAATGTACAGTGTCACCAACACTCCTTTCCTGGCTGGGCATGGTGACAACGCAGCATCCAAGAGCCCTATCTACACGAACAAGGAGGCTTATCCAACCTCATCTTCCAGAGCAGCAGTGGATACATCTGGTCCACATCTGAGTGATGTCCAAAACTCCTCCCTGGAGCCAAGAGAGCCTGTCAGGCTGCTGGGGAAGAGCATGCTGGGAAACTCCCACAAGGATCCCACATCAATATAATCAGGTCTGGTGGAAATTAAAAGCTATTAGGAACAGGGCCGAATTTATCTTTATATCCAATAACATGCATTGTAACAGTGATCATGCAGATGGGAAATTAAACCACATCTCAGCTTCACTGCAGGCCTTAATTTTAATTTATGTTTGTGCACAGCCCTTAGCCCTCATATGCTCACCCCACCTGTTCCAGAGAGCCTGCACACTAAGCCCAAGCCCCTTGGGAGAGAAGTCAGGGTAGGCATCTGGCTGATCAAAGGCAAGGGGCTCTGTACTTTATGCACACCTTTAAGCAGATAGATTGAAGGACAGTGACCAGCCTGAGGGACAGGAAAATTGGGGCAGGCAAGCAGAGGCAGGTGTAGTAAGTGGTTCTGAAAGAGCCAGCACTCTGGGCTGTCTCTCCAGCTTGAGACCTTTGGAAAAGCACAGGCCTATGATGGCTTCCCTGGGTAGCTCTAGGATAGCCGTGGAGAGCCATAAAGACTGATTTGAGAGCAAACTCTGCTCTCAGAGCTCGTCTAGAGCCCACACTCTCAGCGAGAAGCCCTGCAGAGTTGCCTCCCTCCCACAGGAGCCTGCAGCAGCCCCTATCAGCTCTCTCCTTCCAAGGACCTGCTTTGCCCAAGGGGATGTTTCCTGGGACCCCAGTTGTCTTGTGTTAGCCTCCTTTCTTTTCTTCCCCCTGTCTTCTGTCACCTGTTCTACATAAGTTCAGCTTAGAAGATCCAGAGGTCAAAGTCAACTCAGGTGGCCTACTGCAGAAGCCAACCCTGAAGTGTGGAAGAGCATATGCAGCTTTCATGTTGTGGTTTGTGTCTAGACAGCCCCCAAGCCTCATGCGCTCATAGATGGGGAGTTCTGAAGACAGCTGGACAAGGATGTGTGAATGTGGATTAAGGGTTTGATGCTGGGATTAAGGGTGTGGAAAGCTCCCTGCTGGGGATGGTTGGCCTCAATCAATAGGCTTAAAGCCTGGATAGAATATAAAGTGAAAGAAGGAAGGCAGGCTTGCTACTTTTTGTTTGCTGCCTGCTCTACCATGTCATGGACTATATCTCTCTGTGGTGCCCCTCTGCTGTGCCACCCTGGTTTGGAGCCAGCCAGCTATCAACTGAAACCTCTATAAATTATGAGATGAAATGAAATTGTCCTCCTTTAACTTTGGGGGTTGGGTATTTTGTTTCAGCAACAAGATACTTAAGACACTTCTTCATCCTTCATTTACCTCCAGAACAACTAATCATTAAGTTTCTCCCACCACAAGAAGCTGCCACCTAGCATTCCCACCTCAAAACGCACACATGGTAATATATCTGGGCATGGAATGAATATAAGGAGCAGGAAAAATACAATTTTTATAAGAAGCATGAATTTCCCAAAAGCATGGATTGTGTTGACCTAGGTTCTCAACTCTTACCTATCAAATCTAGCAGGAAGCAAAACCCCACTCTCTGTGGCTAAGCTATTCCTCCAGAAGTATGTTAGTTAGATTTATGTGCCGTTGAAAGACTGTCCTTGGATCTAACACGTAACCATAGAAGGATCTAGAATAATTATAGATGGAGCTGGAGGGCTGGGGGAGGGATGGTGGGATTCTCCAAGACCAAAGGAAGGAAAGAGGTTCTACAGAACCAAAATTCTTCAGATTAGCATCAAGGCCACTTCCTCAATAATTATGCCCTTTGGGGGTACCAGCTTAGTTTTGACTTCAAAGACAGCTCTGCAGCACCAGCTACAAGGGCCGCTTGGCAGAGGCTCACCTCTCTAGTTCCTCAGCATAGGAACTATAAGCTTTCCTTTCCCCTGTTGGCTTTGCTGTTGCTACCTCATGTCCTTCATGTTCATCTTCATTTCAATACCACATCCAGGCTGCTTCCAGTCTCCTTCAGAATTTTCCAGTGTCCATCCATTCACCCAGTCACTGACCACCAAGTGAACATCTACCCTTAATGTGTAAAGCAGGGATGTGTGGACAGAAATGCAGTAGAGAAAGAAAGAAAAACAGCAGAACCCCTATAGTGTGTGGGGTAGCTGGAGGTCTGGAAGTAGACTAAGGACTTGCAGCCCTCTCTTGGGCTTTCCAGACCTACTTCTTGTCAGGAATTCAATGCTACTGAGGTGAAAAGGGACCACTAAGAGGGTGTGGTGACCAGAGCAGCACAGTGAGATGAGCCAACTCTATGGTATGAACCCCATCTCCCCAAAGCAGCCACAAACAGTCCTAATCACAGTGAGGATTCTGAGGGAATCTTGGCCTGAAAAAATCAGGAGAAAGAAAATGTCTCATGTATACTTCTCTTGAGTCTGATTCTCTTGGGATCCAATTTCATCATTCTAGTCATTCAGTATGGGGACACAGACCACAAATGGGCTCCTTATCCCTCCTCTCCTACAATCTTTCACAGATAAGGCTTCCAGCAGCCTTGATCCCTCAGGGTAAGGTCAAGTCAAGCCCCACCTCCTGGGGCAAAGGACCAACCCTATTTTCTGGGAAAATGACAAACCCAGCAGAGACCCTCGTGTAGGTCTTCACCATCCCACACAGAAACAAACCAGACAGAGGCCAAAGACACTTGTTTGCTAAAGCATCACCAGAACAATAATAATAAGTCACTCACCACAACCCACTCTAAGGAATTCCTTAGCTCATAAACCAGCTCAGGCTCGACCTTCCACCCAGGCAGCCCAATGGGCTACAGCCCTGAGACTCCTTACCTGGGATGATGGAGACGGTGTCTTTCTCCCAAGACACAACACTAACATATTCCTGCACTGAAGAGGGGATGAGGCACTTGAAGACAGCCACGTTTCCACGCATTGACCTTTGATCCTCCACCCGGACGGTGTAGGGTTCCCTGAAAACTGCAGCAAGATTGGGAGTAGAGTAGAAAAGAGTGTTATAAGAATATGTAAGGACCTGGACACCCCCATCCTCACCCTTCTCATCTTTTCCCTTCCACCTCCAGCCCAGAAGTCCCTACCATGACCCTCTTCCTGTCTGAGTAATTCCTCCCCATCCTCTAGGCAATACTCTCCTTCAGAAATGTCCACTTGCTTCTGGAAGACCATAAGTCCAAGTTCCCACCATCCCCATTTCAGTCAGTGTTATTAAACTGTACTGAACTATAAGGGCCTCAAGGGCAGTGTGAAAGCCTTCAATGTCATCTTATCGACAAGAAGATACATAAGCACTAAAGAACTATGGTAGAATTCCCCTGGTGAAACCAAACTGAATTTCCTACTTTATTCCTGGACCAAGGAATTCTTTGGGGCATGGTGGCTGTCATGGTTACCATTCTCTCTTGCTGAGACAAAATGACAGACACCCAAAGCTAAGGAAGGAGAGGTTCACTTAGCTGAGAGCTTGTAGAGGTTTCAGTCCATAATGTACTGGCCCCATGGCAGGGTGGCTGGGCAGAGCATAGTGCATGATGGGCAGACTGTAGCAAAAGAACAAGGGACCTTAACAATTTCCTTGTTCCCCTTTTACATTGTATCTAAGCTGCCAAGGTTATGGAGGTACCAAGCCAATCAGTGGACTGATTTAATAACCACACAGCCTTAATTCCAGTAGAATTAATTAACTCTAGATTCAGCCTCCCACCTATGACCAAATGAAGCTCTGGGGGACTGCTAGACCAAAACTATAACATTTCACTCCTAAACTCCCAAGACTCATGTACATTTAGTCCATTTCTAAGAGTTGCCAAAGTTCTAACAGTTTCAGTATTGCTAAAAAGTTCAAGTCCCTAGTCTTGGGGCATGGTGGCTGTCATGGTTACCATTCTCTCTTGCTGAGACAAAATGCCAGACACATATAAAAATGCCAGTTCACATATAATGTGAACTCCTGTACAAATGAAAAGAAAGTTAAACACTTCTAATATACAATTATATAAGATAAACTTTACCATTCTAAAAGGTACAAATAGGAGGATAGAAAAGAATGGGACCAAAGCAAGTCCAAATTCCGATGGGGCAAACGTTATGTCCTATAGCTCCATGTCCAGCACCCTCAGCAATTCGGGGTAAGACGTGAACTCCAAAGGGTTTGGATGGCTCCCACTCCTGTGACCCTTCTGATGGTTGTACCTCCTATGGTTTCTCTCTGGAGCCAGCCCTTCTCTCTCTTTGCAGTTTTCCTCAGATGATCCAGATTCAAGGCCCTGACTTCTCCAAACTTCTGGAATTTCCAGTGCACCTTCGGTTTCACACACACAGCTTCATACACTGCCCACCTCAAGGGCACACTGCCTGGCTTCCCACACCTTCTTCTAAAATCTGTGTGGAAGCTTTTCTGACTCCACAACTCTTGCATTCTGCATACACCTAAAGCCACTGCTACATGGATGATACCAAGTTGTGCAGCCAACTGGAGCAGTAGCCAGGCTTCCTTCTCTCTTGCCTATAAGGGTCAAATGCCTGGATCACTGGGCATTCTAAGCCCAAGCATAAAGACCAAATTCTATAGGCTACCACCTGGCTGGAACATGATGTTCTGGGATTCTCTTCTCAAAGAAAGTTCTTTTACCTTTCCAACTCTGAGACTGTGAGGGCTGGAGACTGCTGGTTCTTGTGATGTCCTCATACCTTCTTTTCTATTGTCTTCCTCTTGATAGCCTTTCAGTGACTAATTTCTTCTCTGTTCCATATTTTCCAGCTGCAACTTTAGTTGAGCTTCCTTTCTGGCCAAATTCATAATTTGAATCATTCTGTTGGGTTCTTTGCTCTTAATTCTCAACATTAATCTGGCTAAAAGCCCCCAACAGTTATAATGCCATTGCCTCAACATTAGACTAACATGAAATATCTTCTGCCAGATTAATTAGACGGTGACCCTTGATCTCATTGTCAAGACAATTCTTTGGACAAGCAAAATGCAGACAAACTTTATGTCAAGCCATAATGTGTATGTTCTGAAGTCCTACAGCCATGCAGTCCTTCCTCTTATCAGAAACCTCCAGAGCCTGTTCTTCTGAGCTCTGATCAGAATCTCCCATCAAGTACAGCCTAAAGAATTCCAGCTCTACTTTTTCTTCTAACTTTTCTAAACTCTTTCCACAAAAAGCCGTTCCCAAAGGCTCCCGAGCCACATTGTCAGTCATAGCAATTATCCCACTTCTGGTACCAAATTATGTCTTGGTTACTTTTCTCTCATTGCTCAGAAAAAATATCATATACCCACATTTAAGAGAGGAAGGTTTATTTAGCTTTTATTTTGTAGAGGTTTCAGCCCATAATTGGCTGGCTCTATGGCAGGCTGACTTGGCAGAGAATAGTATGTGGCAGGCAGACTATAGCAAAGGAGCAAGCGAAATTAACAGCATCTTTCTGCCCTCTTTTCATTGTATCTAGGATACCATGATTAGGGTGGTGCCAAGCCAATCAGTGGACTGATTTAGTAATCACACAGCCTTAATCCCAGCATCACACACTCTAGATCCAGCCACCTCTGAAAACTCCTTACCTATGACCATAGGAAGCTTTTAAGGGGACATCCAGACCCAAACCATAACAGTGTCCATCATTTGCCAAAATAAAACCCATGATATATGATCTAACACCAACAGTTTGGGGCCACTTTCATGTGAAAAGATAGCTTGCAAAATGCAGTTAAGATACTGAACTTTCTAGAAGATTTTGGAAATTGACAAGAGGAAAGAACATTTAAAATGACTGTCTCTGAGAATACAGAATTTTGGATTCTATGAAACAAATCATCCCTGCTCATCTCTCCGTTTTTCTTCCTCTACCTGCAGCCTCCAGCTCATGCTCTGCCCAAGCCTTGACCCCACTTTCAGAACCATCCTTCTTTCTTCTGAATCCTGTTGCCTCTTAAGGTTGGCTTTGGGCACTGCCATCTATAGCCACTCACGTGCCTAGTCTTTCATGTAGGCTGACCCAACCTTAAGAATGAGCCTGAGGGCATGGGAGACAACTCAGTGGTATAAGCACTTGCCTGACAAGTGCAAGGTCCTGAGTTCAACTGTCAGTACATAAAAAAATGAGCCTGAGAGTTTCACATCTGACCTGTAATCCTCTGCCATCCTTTGTGGAGTTTCAGCATCCCTTCACTCTACCTCTTCCTGCAAACCAAGGAACATACAGAGGCCTAGTGCCTACAAACATTGTCTCTCAGCAGAAACCTGGGCAGCATGCCCTTCTCCTCTCCTTGCCATGGTTGCTAGGGAGACACTTAGAGCTCTGGCAGCGCCCCCGGCTGTGCACCTGCAATCTGTCTGGCATCATCAAGAACCCCTTAATTGGTTGTGTTTCTAGTAGGTCCAGCCTTCCATGGACCTCCTCAGGACTTCATCCTTCCCTTTCTCTGTGCTATGGTGGGATGGGAAAAGAATAGAGTATAGGTGGTTGAGAGAGAAGACCAGAGAAGCACTACTGTATATCTGGGACTGTATCCATCCCCTCTGTTCGTTACTACTTCCAGTTGTGGAAGTAGTAACAAATAACTGGGCTCAGAGAAGCTTGAGGAAGCTGAACCTGGAGGGTAGCAGAGTAATAGATGAGAATAAGTGAGTTTTGGCATGTGTTACCTTGAGGGTGCTAGGGAGACAACAGAAGTTGATGGGTAATAGCATCAAGCAAACAGGCCTGCTTCCTTCTCCAGCCAGCATGCAATCCTAAAGGGTGGTTACCTTCTGGTGCCTCAGTTGCTTTCCTTATAAAAGTAAATGGCCCAGCAAGTAAAACCCTTGGAAAGCACTTGACAAGTGCTGCTTTTCACCACAGCTATGATCAACTAACTGGCTGTGTCGCCTTGGGCAGGCAAGATATTTAACTGTCTTTGTCTTAGTTCCCTTACCTGTAAGAAACTCTTTATATAAACTTGGTGTGAAAACTACATCTTAACCCAACACCAGGCATATAACAGCAAAGATGGCTTCCTTTCCCTTCATTTATTCCAGTCCTCTGGGCTGCAGAGCTCAGAACCTGGGCTCAAATCCAGGTCTTGGGGCTCTCAGCACTAACATGGCATTAGGTGCAGAACAGGGCAAACAGATCCCCTTGTAAGGCTTGATGAGCATTCTCTAAGCATGCACAACCCTGCCTATGAAAACTCTTGGTGACCCTGGAGCAACCAACAGCATAAAGTGGAGCCCTTTCTTCCTTGTCCATGTCTTGCTCCCAGGTACTTTGAACTTCATCCTTGTGAGAGGTGCTGCTAAGGCAGAAAGACCCAGGATATCAGGGCACTGATTTTGCAGTTAAGATACTAGGAATTCCATCCAGGGGTCCTGAACTGGAACCACAGTCCAGGATCATCCAATCACAGCAGAAGGAAAGATGGTCAGCCTTTGGGTGGGTACTACCACAGCTGGTTGGCCAGAGGCTCAGCTGTCCTCTTGCACACAAAAGAGCTCTTCTACAAAAACCATGGCCTCCCTTTCAAAGCCTTCTCACTATATGATGCACAACTTGCCAGTGACAAGGACGCACTAGTGTATCATGATGTCCTAGTAAAGAATGGCTGATCTAAGCCAATCTCTCACCTCCAGATCTGACCCAGGTCAATGTTCTCTAAGGGTGCACACTTGGGAAAGCTTTACTTCCTTGCCTCTGTTGGTTCTTCCAAAGACCCAAATCCTTCACTGCTAAAAGGTTTTCAGCATGAGTGTTAATCTAAATACCTGTTCCTGGGAGCTGTACTATATAATACTATACCCAGATGTCCACCAACATTAGGGATAGGCAAACAACACTCCATCTAGTTACACAATGGAACACTACAACTGCAACCAGTGAGTGACCGCCCATCACCACAGACAATAAGGGAAGTCTGGTGGCCAGAACAGTGAGTCAAAGAGTCCAGAGAATATGTGTCCTAGTACTCCACTTAAATAAAATGTAAATATAAGGAAAAAATCTACATTGCTAGAAGTCAAGATAGTGGTTACCTTTGGGGGAATGGTGACTAAGAGAAGCAGAAGGGACACCTTAAAGGTGCTGGCATCTTATCTCTGGATCTGGGCATTCACTGAACTTTGTGAAAATCCACCTGGCTATATACCTGGGCACTTTTCTTCATGTATTTCAATGAAAATCTATTTCAGAAAAAGAAACTCAACCAGTGTTTTCCCTGAGTCCAGGACTGAGGCGAACACAGTACTTAGTTTTAATGAGCATTCTCATTTAACTGTTCATGCATTGATAATATGAGGCAGGAACTCGCATCAACTCTACAGATGAGGAAACTGGGGTTTAGAAAGGTGTTTCTCCTGTCCAAGCACACCCAGTCGGTGACTGAGCTGAGAATCAGATGATCAAACTTATCTCTGAGTGAATGGCTTCTTCCAGGCCCCTAGGTGCATCACAGAGATGTTCTCACAGATGACTTTCCAACCCCATCCTGAATTCAGCTCTCCAGGCAGAGCTCTCCAGATGGGAAGCAGGTGTCATGGCTCTTACCTGCTTTGACGCGGATGTTGGGGCTCCGGATCTTGCCGGCAGCATTCTCCGCGGTGCAGAAGTAGTCATTGTCATGGATAAAGCTATTGAAGGCGGAGGGGGAGAAAGGGTAGAGCTGCAGTGTCCCATTGGCGTGCACATGCCGGATGTGTGGCACATCATAGATGTCGTCCCCTGTGGCCAGGTACCACCGAAGGGCTGCGCTGGGGGAGCCCGCAGCTGGGCAGGGCACCACCACCCCTACGGAGCTGGAAAAGGTCACCTGCTGCAAGGAGTCATTTACAAAGTAGAGGCTGGTGCCAACATCTTCAGGGCGAGCTGCAGGGAGACAAGGGGAGAGGTGCAGTTGGGATGGGCCCAAAAAATACCTACAGAATCCTGCACGGACCAGCACATACGCGTCAACCATTCTAGAAGCACTTCCTGAGCACCAGCTATGCACCAGGCATTGGCAAAGAAGTGTTAGGAGACATTGCCTGCTCTTTTGAAGCTTCCAGCCCAGCCCAGGAACTTAGAGGCATCATTCTCCTTGCCAAGCCAGGCCGTGGTTATGGTGAAGCATCCAGTCACAGCCCACTAGGAGAACAAAGTATTCAGGCACGCACTAAAATGCCTAACTCAGCATTAGCTGAGCACCTACCCTCTGCTACTTCCATTCATTTCCTTGGCTGTTCTCAGTTCCAAGAGCAGGTGGCATCCTGGTCTTTGTATCAGCCCATTCTATAGCCAGAGGACAGCCATATGCAATAGACTGTCCAAGGGCATGCAGCTAATGTACTGAATTGAAATTTGAACTCAAAGCTTCTAACAAGTATGTCAGTGCTACCTCTCTATACACACCACAGATGATAGCCAAAAGGGCTCAAAACAATGGTCTAACAGGAAAGCTGCTGCCCTGGATGATGGGAGGCTGCATAAGGCCTTGGCAATCATCCTGGCCCGCTGAGGGTCTTTGGAAAGTGCGCTGTCACACAGAAGGAGGACCCAAGGTGTGGAGGGAGGCAAAGGTGTGAGCTTGAGGGGCGAGGCAGGCTCACTCCTGATGGCAGCTGCCCAGGGCGTTCACTTCCTCTTGCTGCTCCTCTACTTACATGTTGGGGAGAAGGGAAGGTGGGCAAGACTGCAAAGACCCCTGCCATCCCTCCAAACTGTCATGGCAAGCTTCTGCCTCACAGGAGAGTGTCCGTGGGCTGCCGGGGCTGCGTGCTCTGCTTATCCCAGCATCGAGCATCAGCACTTCTTGCCTTCCCTCCCGCCTTAGAGCAGCCCTGGGAGGTGGAGCCAGGGGTCCTCCCTCTGACCAAGGACCCTACCCCTTTAAGAAGGCCATCTCCAGACTACCAAGAGCAACACCAGAGGAAGAGAGACTGTGGTCCCAATATTCCAACTGGAATCCTTTCCCACTCTACCAGGGAGATCAAGGAGCAAACAAACTATGGCTGCTTGTTTAAAGAACGTTGCAGGGGACCCGACTTGACCTCAATTTCTACAACTTTATGGGGAGGGGGAGGGCCCACATCCAGACTGTATTAATATTCCTGGCTTAACTTGGAGCTGTGCCTCCAGGGAGAATATCCCAGGCAGGTCGCTGAGGAAGGCCATTAAGCCTCATTGGCCAGAGCAATTCACATCATCTCATAAAAAGCGGTGATGAAGCCATTAGCAGCCGTGCTGGAAAAAACATTCATGGGCTCCTTGCTATGGTGTCAGGGGCATCCTCCTAGCAGCCAGTGCATCTGCTATCTCCACTGGGCACTGCATCCTTAGTGGCCGAGAAGTGCTGGGAGAAGGGGGCAGCTTCCCTTGCCATCCTCCACCTCACACTGTCTCTTGTCTCCGGTTGTGATGGCCACAGGGTTGGTGACCGAGTAAGCTGTCTGGAGAAGGGGGGTACTCAGAAGCCAACACAGCATTCCCAGCTTTCAGGGGCTGTGGAACATCCTGCACAATCAAGAACTGTCCCATTTCATGGACTAAGGTATAAGGAGCCTTCCCAGCAGTCACAAGTAAAAGACCCACCTCCACCAGCCTGCTCACCTTCTGAAAGGCCTCCTTACAAAGATCCATTCAACAAATGGTTGTAGAGCATCTTCTACACACCAGGCACTGTCACTGGGGCTTGACTTACATGACGCCACTTCATGGTCCCAACGATGAGGTGGGTACCGCTACCATCCCAGCTTAGAGATGAGGCACAAAGAGGTGGAAGAAGCATACCCAAGACTACGTAACCAGAAAGCAGGGCTTTTGCTTAGCCTCTAGGTACTGTGTGGCTATGACCATTACAAAAGTAAAGACAGGGCCTTCACTTTCTTCTAACCCAACTCATCCACCAACTACCACTCTCAACTGGCAAAGACCGAGACTAATGTGCATATACAAGTACATGCTTCTCCTGGAGTGGATCCCATTGGACTCTAGGCATTACCGCCCATCCTTAGCTACTGGGAGCAGGGATACTGATCTAGGGTTCTGAGACAAGCTGGTTAACAGATGCCCTCACTGTGGGGGGTTCATGGGTTGTACAAAAGCCATCCAGGTACAGAACGACTCTACAACATGCCTGATAATGGACTTGGGATGCCAAGGAGCAACATGAACAGGGAGGCACTGAGAAATTGATTTATGGGAAAGAGTAAGTAAATACTTAAGGAAAAGTCTGACATGGCACTCTGTAATGACAATACCTTAGGCAGTAATAGCAGCCACCACTGATTTCACTATCAATGACAGATCAAGCTCAGTGCTACACTCATTTGAGATATTATATTTCTGTTATAGTTCTTGTATTTAATTTTCATAATTTCTTAGGGATTGTGACTATTATTATTATTTCTATTTTATAGGTATGTAAATTAAAGACTAAATAGTTACCCAAAGTTATACAGAGGGTAGAAAGCCCAAATCTGTACAGCAAAACCGGAAGGTGGCTCAACCTGCCCTATTGAGTGAACCAAGCAAAAGGCAAATCAAACCACAAAATCTGGTTTTCAAGACTTAGTAACCCATCCCACCCTCTGCTCCATCCCATCCCAAACTTACTGCAGATGCCATTCCGCATCTCCTCTCCCAGCTGGAAATCCACCCTCCCAGCTTCCCACAGAGCTCCGGGGACAGGCTCTCCACTCCCCTCCTGAGCATTGTCAGCCCCTGTGACAGCAGCCTTCCTGTACTTCAGGACCTTGGTTCTCTCCAGAGCCAAGGACACAAGTTTCCCAGCAACTACAAATGGGTAGATTTAATTGATGAATTGACTGGGATTGTCCAGCCACCTGTCAGGGCTGATGAAACGACAGATTTATAGCAAAAGGCGAGTAGTCTCATATTTTTCCCACCCTGGGATGTGAGCTGCTGTCTTCTGAGTCTGGGGGAGCAGGGGAGGACCAGACACACCATTCATTTCTGCTCACAGCCCTGACAGTGCACTGCCATTATGAAACATCACCCTCAGGTGTAAAACAATAGCATTTTGCACTTATGTTGGGGTCATATTTTACCACCACAAGGCACCTGTCAGCTCAGAATGCAGAGGCCCCTAAATAAACATTAATTTAGTCTCACCCTGCCTGCCAGGAGAAAGGAGGGGGGAAATTCACGCAGGAGAAACTGAGGCATGGGCCACCAAACATCTCTTCTATGGGCTGAGTTGAAGGCTGGGAACAAACAGCAGATGAATAGCTGTGGATGCAATTAGAAGCAGTGGGTGTGTGCAGCTTCTCAGGGATGGAAGAGGAACAGGAAGGGTGGAGGGCCTCCCTCTGACCTCATAGAGTCTGGCACAGCCTCCTGGGAGGGGGCTTCTCCTCCAACTCAGGCTCCCACTGGCAAAGCTTATGCTAGTTTTAGAAATCAAATGTAGTCAGGGTCTAATAGAGCCCTCGATGGATTTTGATAGAACTGCCCCTCCTCTGAGGTTCACCCCTCACCTGCTGTGTAGCTCAGGCAAACCACCCAGCCTCTCTGAGATTCAAGGTCCTTACATACACAAGGGGTAGAATGGGGGTGCTGGGTCTCACCTGCCTCACAGAGCTGATGAGCAGGGGAAAGAGGAGCATAAACGTCTTTGGTTCTCCAGTGAAGGTGGACATCTGGAGGGGACTGGTGCCAGTTCTCCCCAAGTGGCCACGGCACTGCGGTTATTGCAAAAGATGACCAGGGCACAGAAGCACCCTGCAACCCTGCAGAAATCAAAGCCCTTCATACCCTCTTCTTCATTCCAGCCGACTCCTACGCCTTCTGCTGCCCTCCCAGGTCCCTTCTGACTTGGGGACCAGAGCAGACTTTTATTCCTCTGGGAGACACAGAGTAAGCACCAGCTGCATGCTCAGCAGGGTCCCAGGGACAGGAGGAAACATCCAGGGCAACAAGAAAAGTCCTCCGCTCCAGGATCTCTTAGAAAAGAGGGTGAACAGGAAGGGGTATGGGAGGGCCTGAGGTAAGTCTGAAGCCAGGTGTGAGCAGGGGTGGGGAGAGAAGGCCTCCCTGAAGACGGCTCGAGCAAGGGTGCTGCTACAGCCATGACTGGGCATATTCAGCTTCCGAGAGCCATGGCATATTGGCCGCACAAGGTTTTCAGGCTGATGCACTGGAGAAACTTGGTGAAAGAGGCTGGTTTTGTGTGCTAGGCCCCCAGGGCTGCAATGGTGGGGGTGGTAGGTGGGGGCTGCCAGATGGAGAAGCAGGTGCAGGATGTTGGGCAGTCCTCTGGCAGTGGCCACCGGTTCTTTAGATCCTATGCCTAACTTTACCTTGGCCATACACCTAAGGATTCCCAGTCCTCAAAAGAAACAAAGCCTAGGGCAGAAGGCTTAGATGCTTCCAGGGCACTCTCTCATTTAACCTTCACACAGACACGTGGTGTCTGCTGGGCTGTCATAAAGGCCAAAATGGATGAACAAGGGAGTTAACACTTTTCCAAGATCACACAGCTACAAAGAGATAAAATAAGGCCTGTGTCTGTAGTCCCAGGTACTCAGGAGGCTGAGGGGGGGACTGTCACTTGAGCCTGAGAGTTCAAGACCAGGCTGGGCAACATGATAAGATCCTGCCTGAGAAAAAGAAAAGAAGGAAAGAATGGAGGAAGGAGGAAGGAAGGGAGAGAGGGACCGAGGAAGGAAAAGAAAAAGGGACTAAGAGGAAAAAAAATAGGAAACAATGAAGGAAGGGAGGGAGTGGAGGGAGGGGAGGGAGGGGAGGGAGGGGAGGGAAAGAAAACAAAATGAAGAAGAGATGGAGCCAGACTCAGCCGAGGCCTATTTGGCTGTGCGGTCAAGTTCTTACATCACAGCGCTGAAGAGTCCCAAGCCTGGGGCTTTGGGGGGTTTCTCCTTCATCTTTCCTTCCAAGGCAGTCCCAGGAAGGAGACCCAGACACCCTTCTTCAATCCCACTTGCTCCCTATAGCTCTTTCTTCCCTGTGCAGGGAGAGCCAAGCACAGCCACAGGGGGAAGCAAGAGGAGGAGCGAACACTTTATAAATAAATAAAAAAAAAAAGAAACATTCAGATCAACAGCACAGCTTCTTCTGGTCAAAGGTGGGTACAGATTTTTAATAGAAAATGAGAGTTATGGGCCCGGCTGTCATGTGACAGTTGCTTAGACTTAAACCTATTTAATCTTCTCCACCGTTTAACATTGAGCACCACCCTGACACTATGTTTCATAAAACAGACTCCAAATCGCTAGGAGATTAGAAGTGTAGAAATAGCACAGCAATATTTTTAAACCAGAAATCGCCCCCAGGCATTTGGGCTGCCCCCAGGGTCACTGCAGAGACCTAAATATCCATCACATCAACTCACTCATTCACCCTGCATTGTCTGGGCATCAGGATTAGTTTGGAGGAGGAAAACTGGACACCCACGCAGGTGACACCCACCAGTGGCCTCCCCTCCTGCCTGAGTTGGGACAGGGTTGTCTAGCTGCAGACTGAGAAGTCCACAGAAGCTTACTCAAGCTTTCTCAGGAGTGCTTGTCAAATCGTCCCTATGTCATTGTCTCCAATCATTGTAAATGACAACCTAAGGGGACTGAAACATGACGGCCTCACCACCTCCACAGGGAGAATGAGTCATATCGCTCTCGTCCCTTACAACATTTACTCCTCTCATTCACTGGACTTTTAATAGAGGAGGAGCATCTGCTGGATCGGGGGCCCTTGCAACATCCCCTCATGGATGGTTTTTGTTTTGTTTTGGGGGAACCAGGGATTGAACTCAGGCCCTTGTGCTTGACAGGGAAGCACTTATTCCACTGAGCCATTTCCCTGGCCCCTCCCCTCATGGATGGGCAAACATTCAAGGACAGGCTGGGCCACAGAGTTTAACACCTGGCATCCTGGTGTGGGTCCCGCAGGTCGTGGATGGGGAGACGGCCAGTGTTGGGGGAGCAGGCTGCAGGTGGTATAGGTAAGACCAAGTGGGCAGCGGGGATCCCTTCCCTGCAGGGCTTTGAGCTCCCGAAGAGCAGCAGCTGTCTTGGTCACCACGCTATCCCCAAGCATAGCACTGGCCCTTAGCCTAGCGGGCTGGAGTGCAGACTCTGATGCCATCTCCCCAGGTTAGGATCCCTACTCTGTCTCTTGTAAGCATCATGTACAACCTCAGACAGGACAGCTTTCCTCTCTGTAACTTAGCCTCTGCATCTAAAACAGAGGTGACCATATCTACCATCGAGGATGGGTTCTGGTGAATGGACGAGCTTGGCATAATCCAGGTATTGTTGGCTATCTTGAACATTGACCTTACAGTGGACAAGCAGTAAGTACTTGTGGGATAAGTGAGTTCTTATGTAATAAATATTTACTGCTCACTAGGATGACAATGATAATAATAATAATAACTTAAGGCAGTAGTGCTCAAGCTGTAGGAGCAGTTGAGCCCAGAGAGCTTGTTAAAAATGCAGAGCCTTCGATAATGGATTTCCCAAATCTGTTGTAGGACCAGGGATGTTATCTCTTCCTTCCCTGTGTACCAGCCCATAGATAAAGTAGTTGTGCCATCCTAGACTTCCTGTCACCCTTCCTGACAACAAACAGTTCCCATCAGTATGGCTGCAAGAAAATGTCACCACATTAATTAACTAGATTTGATGATCAAGTTAATGAAATAAACTGATGTGATCAATAATATCAGAGCACCGAGAGAGCCAGCCATTGCTGCCCCCAGGCCTGGCGCCAAGTTCCTTGCACAGGTGTGAGCCAGTGAGCCTCTTTGGGCTGGTTTGCAAGGCTGAGGACTTCACTGCCTTTCCACACAGAGATTCTCATGTGAGATGCTTGAGAGTATTCTTATTCCTTAGTTGGAAAAATTGGGCCCGGGGAGACTTGATCAGCACAGCCTCAGCCCCAGCACCAAGTCCACGCGACACCAGGTAAGCACCAGCTCAACACAGAAAAACTTCCCATGGTACATTTGCAGCATGGAGATGTCTGGTCCAGGCCCAGGGAGGATGAATCTCCCCAACGGAGCAGAGAATTTCCCAGGCAACCTCAGCTGCTCTTGTCCTTAGATGAGATGGGGCAGCTGGGGTCAGTTCCCAGGTCTTCTGCCTGTGGCTTCCCCCAAACAGAGAGTCTCTTTGTTATCACTACTGCCACTACTTCGTTGCCACTACTTCTTTTTAGTATTTGTTCTCTGCTAGACACCTTAAGAAGCCCTTTTCTTGCATTGTTACTCATTTAATTCTTATGAAAACCCTCAATGTAGCTACCACATTAAAAAAGTTCACTCCTGGCAGTGCCTGGCAAGTGGTGCACAGGCGTGCTTCAAACCCAGGCCTCCTTTACTGCAGGCTCTGTTCCTCAACCCCCACACGTACCTGCTGGGGGATTTTCTGACACAGGAGAGCAATGTAGTATATGAATGTTCTGAATTATTTAGGACTTCTCAGACATTAGATGTTTCATCCCTCCCTCAACTGAGTGCCAGAAGCTCCCTGCCAGAGTCATGGACACGACCCAAAGCCCATTCCCATTTCCAATCCCAAAGAGATCCATTGCCTAAGCCTTGGAAACAGGGCTGGTTTTGAATTATGTTCCTTAAAATTCTTCACACAAACATGGTAACTATAACCAGCAACCAGAAACTCACAGACGGGAGATGCGGCCGCTCTCCAACGTATAGGCCTCTGCACCACTGGCCTCAGAAGTTATGAGCAACAGCTGATGCTCGGACAGTCTCTTTAATCTTCCAGTCATTTCTAGACAAAGCCTGTCAAAGGAAGGCCCCTCATGGCCAGAAAGTTCTTTCTAGGGAGTCAGCTCAGACAGCACAGTTGTCCCCAGAGAATCCTAGATTTAGATTGCTAACGCTTGAGGGACTTAAGAGATTATTTTGTTCAATCTCTTCTATTCACAAAGCCTAGAGAGATGGAGCCACTTATCCTAGAGATTCAGCTAGCTAGTACCCAGGCTGGGACTGGAACTGTTCCAATGTCCTCTTATCAATGTTCACCTCACTGTCAGAAAACTGGCAGCCCAAGAACAGTGGGGCATCATGGAGCACAAGGATGATGCCTTATGAGGGAGCATCAGAGGAACAGGAGATGCTGTACCTCCAGAGGAGGGACCTGGATGAGAGGGACATCCACCTTGAAGAGGCTGAAGAGTGGCAAGTGGAAGAGGGCTCTGCCTCCCTCTGTGGGGCCTAAGGATGGGAAAAGGAACAGAGAGTAGGAAGGGTAAGGTCACCACTGAGTTTAGCTCTTCCTAAGGATGGGCTCTGAAACAGCTGCAGGATCAGGAATGCTGCCTGCAGAGAAGAAGAGGAGGACGGACTGTGTGGGGTGCTGCACAGGGCACCAAGTATCTGACTGGGGAACAGATTCCATGTCCTTCCAAGTGCCTTCCAACCCAGAAAGACCCATCCTAGGCAATCACCTGGCACTTCCACTCACTCCTGGAGCAGGCTCCTCATCCTTCCTGGTGGGCAGGCCACAGCAGGAGTGTGCCCATGCCCCTAACTCAGCAGTGCTCTTGAGGAATCCAGTGAGTGCTGTGGTCCTAAATGAGGTCACTCATGGTAGAATTCTGTGTCCACTGTTCCTCCCACAAAAGAAGTGGATTCTGAAGAAAGGGAGAATCACCCTTGGGAAAGTTAGTCCTAAACCTGTTGCATGACTGTGCCTAAGGACCTAGGAAGGGGGAGGGGGGAGGGGGCAGGTCCCTTCTTACCCCTCTGGCCTGGGGCCACAGGGAATCTGCCAAGCTTGCAGCAGGAAAACCGTTGCCAGCCTGGCCGTGCCCCATCAGCTGTTCCTTATGATGATGAAAAGTAAAAGCTAGGAAAATTCTCCACGTGTGGAGAGCCGACAGAGGGGGAGACAGCCCCCAGCAGCTGTGAGGAGAGCTTAGTGGTTCTTGTATGATGAAATGATAGTAATTATACCTTCCATTTCAGCAGAGCAGTTATAAGGCTAAAACCAGTTTCCTGTGGTTTTTACATGTGTGTGTTTATATGGTGCCTCATGCTATGTACAAAGCATGGAATATAATTTCCACATGGAATATAATTTTATACCTCTCACTTTTCACAGATATATGCAACAACCATGACCCCCAAGCACAGCAGTTATTTTGTCCATTTTACAGATTAGGACATAGAAGCATATGAACTATTATGCAGTTTGCCTAGGTTGGATAGGCTGTGATTTTTTTTTTTCTAGGTCCATGGAAAACACTCTTTCTAACACACACACACACACACACACACACACACACACACACACACCCCTACCTCTTTGGAATCAGTTTAATGAATATGCAACTAGCATCTGAATAACTGTTCTTAATGGAAATGGTGACCTTGGAAACTGTCAGCGCAAGCATCATGGGAAGCCAAGGCATGGGGAGGCATAGAGGGTGCTGTAGCAACTAGGGTGGCAGGGGTGGTACCCAAGGCTAACACTGTTCATGCTCCAGCAGCGCTGGACAAACATCTGTTCAGCAGGGCACACAGGCCGATGTGCCCACAGCCTCCCCACTTGACAGAGCCCACAGGCCACAACCTGCCGTGGGCAGTCCTTGACCTCTACGGCACATGCTACTTCCTTGTGGCAGACTGGGTTGTGGGCAGAAACCCCTGAGGCCAGGGGCTGCCAAGGGTGTTCTTTATATAGAAAACCACCTGGAAGACAGAGGCCCAACCCAGCAGGGAGAGACACGCACAGTGACACTTAGCAGGCTCACCCTGTACAGTACACTTACATGCACTTCGCATGGCATTAAGTCCAGAACTGTTCTTGCTTTTATTCTGAGTACCAGCCAACTCTACCCTTTAGGGGCAGGCATGAGACCAGCCTTTGCCCCGACCTTAACTCCAAGTCTGGAGCCACCAAGCCATGGCCAGGGCAAGGGAGTGGGCCTGGCTGCTTGGGACCAACCAGTTTCCTGCATGACCTCAGCTGCTTTGGAGAATCTCTTGGCCGGCCAATAGATGGAAGGAATTGTTGTTTTCTGCCCTGCCACCACTTGTTTTTTTCCCACTGTTGTAGAATCTAAGCAATTGGGCCTGGACAAAAAAACATGTTTGGTTAATGCAAGTGCTCAGGGCAGGCAGGATCTGCTGATCTATTTTGGGGAGGAGGCAACAGGAGGAAGGTGGAGGCAGTGCAGAAAAAGAAGCGGTCTAGTCCTCATTGGGCACCAGCTCTGCTCTGGCTACGTTATACACATTATCTGCTTTAATCCTACTTTCATGGCTAGAGAAAGGAAGGCTCAGAGAATCCCAGTCACATGTCCAGTAAATGCAAAGCCACGATGCAAGTAGAAGGTTTGCTTTGACTCCAAATTTCCATCATACCTGCAGGCTTCAGTCTTTTTTCCCCCATACTCCAATATAGAAAGTGGATTAAAGCTCTGGTTGAGGGAGGCTGGAAGCTCTGCCCATTGGTCCTTCCGTCTAGCTCTAGCCCCTGAGAGCTCTGTGTGGCATCCTTTAGAGCACATACTGTGTGGCCTTTGGTGAAGCAGTACCCTCCTGGGTCAGTGGAAGTACAGGAAAATGCTTTTAAGTTTCAGGAGCTGCACCTGCTAGGGTAAGATTTACCCAGAGACATGGAAATGCAGGCCTAGATCAGGCCTGAAGCCACGCTTCCATGGTAGGCCCCCACGTGTCTTCTCAGGATCAAGCACACAGCCCCATGAAGCGCCTTCTTTCAAGGATCGCTCCAAACTCATCACACCCTGAATTATAGAGCAGCCCTACACCCACTTCCCATACCCAGGGACAGACCATGATAGTGGGGCTAGTGGAGTAGGAAGGGTGACACCCTATCTTAAGGCAGAGAAATATGGGGGTATGGATTGTTCCTCTTATGCTGCAGGGTTCTGGTTTTAGGAATCCAAGGGAGCTGGGTGCGTAGGGCTGCAGCCAGGAATTAGAAGGATGTTGGTGGATATGTAGCATTGGGGGGGGGGGTGATACGGTCTGTCAGTGTCCAGTTCTTAAATATCCAGCTTGGAAGAATTTGTAGACTTCAAGATTCAGGGGAGAGTTGGGGCCAATGGGAAGGTAGTCACTCAGAAGTATTGCCAAGGACACCAGGCCTTCTCATGCCGCCCCTGTTTGGTACAAAGAGAAAGCCATTGTCTAGCTACTACTGAGGCTGAGACTAAGATGTCCCATACAAGAGGGCTAGACTCTTGGCCTGTCTAGGTGGGCACGCAAATCTTTATGCAAATTATATGCAAAGGTAGGCTACCCTTGGGTTCCTGGCTCCCTGCCATTTCTGCTGCCTGTAGTTCACTATTCCATCACCTGGGCACTGGTTAGAATCTACTAGGCTAGAGACTGAGAAGGCACTACAGGCAACTGCGGGCTCCTCATGATAGCTGCTTCAAACGCCCCCCAGAAACACCTTATCCAGTGTCATGTTGGAAAAGAGAAGTTCAAAGCCTTGTAGCTCCAACAAAAAACCCTCTGACCATCCACACTCCCTTCTCCATAGCCACAAATAAAATTATCCTTAACCAGCCAGACCAGGGAACCAAGCAAGTCACAAGAGTGGAATTCCTAAAGTCAGGGAAAAGGTAAAGGGGCTTTGGATCTGTACCCCTCTGGCTCCCAGGCTTTAAGGAGCTCCACATAGATCTCACCTGTGCTGGGGGCTCTCAGGCTACCTGCTTTTCTGGCAAATCATGCTGGGGCCAGGCCCCCCGCCTGTATGCCCACCTCTTCTGTGCTCCTAAGAACACGGAGCCTCTTCGGCCAGCCCTGGGCACCTGCTCAACTTCAGCGCTGCCTGTGGGTCAACTGCTTATTTGCTTTTTGTTTCTAATTGAGCTCCTCACTCTGCTGCAGAAATATATTGAAGGCAGCTGGCTTTGATGCCAAGAAACACGAAGCATCAGAAAGGTTTGTCGGGCATCATGGCAATTTCATTCTCCTTCGCGCTTTCCTAACAGCTGGGGCTGCTTTGCCGACCCACCCCCTCCCAGACATTCGCTGGTCCTTCGCCTGCCTCCCCTAAGTTGTGTTTGCCACTTTGAGATTTTAAAAACACATTCCCCAGCCCCCCCCCTTTTAATTAGACACTGAAGAGAATGTTAGAGATTTTCTTAATGGCCTGACAAAACCTTTTAATTTGGTCTTCTCCAGAGAGAAGAACCCTGAGTCCCCATTTGAGAGGCTGGGGTGGGAAATGAAAAAATCAATGTAACCCATTATTTTGGCTTTTAGAAAACAGGAATTTTAGTGCCGGGGAAGCTTGTTCTTTTACACAGTAAAAATGCAAATGCAGGCAACACAGATGCTGGCACGCTGGATGTAACAACGAGAGAGCCTCGCTGGGGTTCATCTGGCTGCCCAAACCTGGATTTGTTTTGGCAATAATAAGGCAGTTATTGGAGACTCGATAACCGATTATTAAAACACCTTCCCTGTTTAGTTCTGGGGAATCGGGCTGTGTTCAGGCTTCATCAGAAAAAAAAAAAAAAGGTATTTTGAGAGGAATGGAAATAACAGAAGCTTAAAACACATTCAATAACTGCTTAATTCTATCCAGAGGATGCTCCATCTCCTCCTGCTTTCTGCTCGCTCGCTCTCCCTGTCTCCTCCTGCTCCTCACAGATGGACGTACAAATTATTGCAAGAGGAGATTGTTTTCTGTAACAGGCTCAAACGTTCACATTTACATTTTCCTTGGTGCCGTGGGTGACTGGCAACGAGAGGGAAAACACACCAAACCCCATCTTTCTCGCTTTCCCCACACCACATCCTCCCCAAGCCGCCTCTGCCACCCACCTACCATGCCATCCTGAGCAAAACAGGCCCCAGGGACCAGCCTGGCACCTAAGACCCAATTAAAGCACCAAGGAAAAGAAAGGCCTGTCTGGCAAGATGCCCTGGCTCCCAACAGACACTGGAGCCTCTGAATCCCAGGGGCGCCAGGCTTCTGCAGACCCGAAGGCGAAGGCTGCCTAGGGCTGCCACACCTGGCACCTCCTGCCTACCCACAGGCCCAAGGCAAGCGGCAACTTCCTTCTTGAGTTGGAAATAATTCTGCCCTTTCGGGCAGAAGTTCTATGGCCTTCTGGGCCCTTCTGCACCCCCACCCCCATCTGCTTCTTCCCTATCAAATAACTTGGGCTTCATTTATTAATGTAGGGCTCCTGGGTGGGGGAGAGCAGAGTCTTTCAGGTATTTGTGGAGGGCCTCCACCACTAGAGACGGATGGGCTATCCTGGAAGAGATCTGGGGATGGGAGATAGGGACAAAGCTGGGCAAGAGGTAGCAGCTTTGGCCTATGTTTTCTTGCTTGACAAAATGGGAAAAGGGTAGGGGGTGGAGAGAGCACTATGGAGAGAGAAAGCTGCTCCTCACCTTATGTATTTTTAATATTAATGTAATTAAAGCTGTGAGCTGAACCAGCCTGTGGGGGCGGAGGGAGGCAGGAAGAGCCAGGAGAGAGGGAAACTGGGGTGGGGGTGGGGGTTGATCCGGAGGCAGGCTTCTTACTTTGCTAATATAGGCTGGAGGGCTGAGATGTGGGGGGCAAGGGGTTAAACCACCGAGGTCAGCAATGGCATGCCATCACTGGCCCTCCATGGCTCTGACAAACTCTACTACTTTATGATCCCAGGCCACCCATTGCCCGCACTGGGCTCTCAGATCTGTGAGCAAACCTCAAGATCTTTTGGCCCTCAGACCAGCTTTGAGCCAGCGATACAAATAAGGGCTCCCTTGCTTCGCGTCCACTGGATGTCTGAATGTTGCAGTCGGCTCTGGCAGGTTGCAGACTCTAGATCCCTGGGGTTTCCGAAGAGGAGGACCGAGCCCCTCCAGGGCTCCAGCCTTCTGTTTGATTGCCCTTCCTCTTGGCCTAGGGGTCAAGAGCTGCAGCTCCACCAGGACAGCTGCCGGGGCCAAGGGGGCGGGGGCAGAAGCCGCCCCCAGGGCGCGAAAGAGAAAAGTTAAGAGGGCTGAACAGGTAACGCTGAGCTTCTCGGAGCGAGCGTGTGTTCTCTGGCGCGCAAGGGCGCGGAGTTCGGCCGCCTCGCCTCCGGCCATCTGCGCGCCCCGGGGCACGTCCTCTACTCTAACCTGGGAACAGGACCTCGGAGCCGGCCTTGTCTCGACTCCGAGTCCAGGTGGCTTCGGTTAGAAATGCCTGCCTCTTGCCAACCCCCCAGTCCCCTCTATCTTGCCGATCAGGTGCGCAGTGCCCTAGCAGCAGGTCTGGACCTGCCGGACACCGGGACCCACCCCTAGCAACCATGTCTCTCTGGGGAAGGAGACACGCCCCCCAGCCCGGACACTTGTCCTCAGGTTCAGCAGACCAGCCGCCAAAGCGCAGATTCTCGCACCTTGGGGCGCGCTGGCTGAAGTGGCCACGGCAGCGCAGCGAAGCCCGGCTAGTGCCTGGGGCAGGGGTGGGAGAGGGCTGGGGGAGGGCGACCCCTGGGTTTCCAGAACAAACTTGCTGTCTGAGAGACCCCAGCTCTCCAAACCCCCAGCTACCACTGTCCTGCATCCAGGAAAGGCGCGGATAAGCGCCACGCGGTGCGCCCGCATAAGCGCCAGGGCGGGGGTCCAGGGCAACTGAGGGGCGCACGGAGGTGGAGGAAGGAGCCGCACGAGTCCGAGGCTCGAATAATCGAGGGCTCCCAGATGAAGAGTCATGGCCTGAGGACCCCGACTCAGAGGGCACTCAGGGGTCCCAGCAACAGTAAGCCGCAGGAAGAGGGCGAGGGGGGAGGGGTCCAGGGCAGAGCCGCGGCCCGGCTGGGAGCCGAGAGGCGAGGGTTTCGTTCGCCACCGCCCCTACGGGTGCGCCCCAGAAAGGCAGGCTTGGAGGGCCGGCAGAGCGGTCCCAGCCCGACTCTCACCCATGCCCTTTCCAGCGCTTGCCCCACCCCGCGGCGCCCATCAGGGGCCACGAACCAGGGTCGGTCCTTCGGACGTCTGGAGCCCGCGAGGCGCCGGCCAGGCACCCCGCCTGGTCGCCTGCTGCGCGCGCCCTGGCCCCACCACCTCGGCCGCCCGGCCGCCCGCGCGGTCTCACCTTTGTGTAAAGAGTCCAGGAGCAGGAGGAAAGTTACCAGCCACATGCCATAAAGAGGCCCTATTCTCCGGGGAGGTGGTCCTGTGGCCGGCCGTTCGGCAGCGCCTCTCCCCCGCTCAGCGCGCTCCCAGCCGCCCGCACTCCGCGCCCCGCTCTCTCTGCTCCTCAGCCCAGCGCTCCGCGGCGGCGGCTCCTCCCTCCTCGGCTCCCCAGCTCCTGTCATCCGCGGGGCTGGGCTAGGCGGCCGCTCTCCCCGCCCCACCCCCCGCGGCACCCCGGGGTGTGAGCACCACGGAGCCCCGAGCCCAGACGGCACCAGCCCCACAGATCCAGGGACGGGGGCGAGGAACGGAATCCGCGGGCCCGGAATCAGCTCGACTGTGTGAGAGGCAAGGGGTCCCTGTCACTCACCTACTCTGAGCCTGCGGTCGCACAGTGGCATGTATGCATGTGCCAAGAGCCTGCCATGGGAGGGCTCTGGAAGCGGTATTTCTCCAGGCCCAGTGGCATGGGTCACTGCATCTTGACTCCTTGGGGCTCAGTTGACCCCCTTGGGTGAGGACACACGGATGCCCTGGGTAAAATCTAGATGAAGGTCCTTCCAGTCACGGGGTGACCCCACCCCAAAGCTCAAAGCCCGGTGCCTTTCCAGTCCTTAGATTTTTGCGCAAGTCAGGCTCCCCTGGCCAGCACTCTTCAAATACTGTGGCCGGCCTTTCGGCCCCGTGGCGCCCACCAGGGGCCACAAGCCGGGTCGGTCTTCCGGAGGTCTGGAGCCTGCGAGGTCATGCAAACAATCCTTTGCAAAATGAACATCCTACTGATGGCTCTTCTGTGTATTTTCCTCCTTTATCTTCATCCATCCACCCTCTTAGTTTTCTCTCCCTACAAACGGGGGGGGGGGGGGGGGGATTGTTCCCTACTCTCATCTCCTTAGAGGGATCTAGAGAGGGCATCCCAATAGTTATGTGATGAATGCTGAGGTCCTGCTGTGTGCAGGGCAAGGTCAGACACCGGGGACACCCGCATGGCCCATGCCACACTGCTGTGGAAGGTTGATGTGGTTGGAAAGCCTTGCTTTTGTCCTAAGTTTCTGATAAAGAGCCACACAGGGTCCAGAGCCCAGGTTCATGGAAGCCTTGAGAATGTGCTGTGTGCCAGGCTGGTACTGCCCCTGGTGTGGAGCAGGCGGGTCATCCTGGCTGTGCCCTGCTAGCCTGGCCCTACCTGGTTCTCTGGGGTGTGGAAAGAGGGAGAGGCAGATGTTCAGGAAGAAAATTGACTTCAAATATTTTCATCATCCAAAAGGAAAATCCTGTTCCTACTAAACAATAGAATCCCTACTCTTCTCTTCTCCCACCCCAGAAACCACCATCTATTTTCTATGTCTGTGAACTTGCCTATTCTAGGTACTTCATAATAATTGGAACTATACAGTATTTGTCCTTTTGTGCCTGGCTTATTTCATGTAGGATAATGCTTTCAAGGTTTATCCGTGTTATAGCATGTGTCCGAATTGCATTCTTTTTAATGATTGAATAGTATTCTATTGTATGTATATACACCACATCGGTTCATTCATCCGTCCGATGAATACTTGGGTTGCTTCCTCCTTTTGGCTTTTGTGAATAATGTTGCTATGAACATGAATATACAGAGATCTCTTCACATCCCTGCTTTCAATTCTTTTGTGTACTGATCTAAAAGTAGAATTGCCAAATCATATTGTAATTTTATGTTTAACTTTCTTAGGAACTGTCTGGCACATTTACTTTTTTAACAAAGCCTCTGAATGTGAAGGGCTCTCACCTGCCCTTGCTCCGTGTTAAGTCTTGTAAGATCCTGTGACATTTGACCAGCTCCTTTTTAAGCAGATGAGAAAATTGAGGCTTAGCTTGCTTCAGGTCTCTGAGTTTGTATGGGAAGCAAAGACTGTAACCCAGCTCTCCTGACTTCGGAGACGTTGCCTCCTCCACCCTGCCTCCCTTGGCAGCTCAGCTCTGTGGTGCAAAATGACCACCTGCATGCTTTCCACTAGATGGCTTGTCACCTGTGAACATGGAGCCACAGGGGGCAGACTTGGAGGTGCTTTGGAGATGACCTAGCCCTATCCTCTGCACACGTAGAAGTAACCTGAGAGCCAGAGTGGAGAAGCCACGGACCAGCCTGAGGTCAGGCTGGGAGTGACAGAACCCATTGGTCTCCAGTCTTCTGGCTGTGTTCCTTCTTTATACTCTCCTCCAGCCTGCTGCACCCCTAGCCTGCTGGGCTCATTTTTCCCTGGTGCCCCTTCCCTTCTAAAGGAGACGGTCACTGAGAGGCATCCAGTTATTTAAAACTAAGCCAATTGACCCAGAGCACCTGGCTGGGCCATGCCTAAAATAAACCACTAAGTCAGACCAGATGAAAGCACTGCTGTCTGAGGGGAGGGAAGAGGCCTGAGTGGGCCTGAGGGTGCCAGCACAGCTGCGTCTCCAAGCCCCCATGCTGGAGTTGAGAGGGGTCACTTCCCTCTCTGCTCACCTGAAGTGTCTCCTATAGCCTGGCACTGCTAAGCCTGGATGTTACCTCCCCTGCAGGATGACACTTTCTGTGTCAGTGACCTGGTTGTCCCCTGAGGTGCAGGCCTGTATGTAGAGGTAGAGGGGAAGGCAGGGAGAGACAGCACATTGGAGGATTCCTTCCAGCTAAAGAAGACTTTATAAGGCATTGAAGTCAGAGCCAAGTTCTCTACACCCAACTCTGCCACATGCTTTCAGTGTGCTTCGAGGACTGTGTGTATACACCATGGCTCTCTCTCCTTAGGGCAGGGACAGCCCCAGCACCTGCCACAGAGAGCCATAGTGAGATTAAGTGGGACAAGCCAGCACCTGGCTTACACATCCCAAGCACAAGGAAGTATCACAGTACCGGCTTTGGGAGCAGACAAGCCTGGTGGTATAACGGTGTGGGTATGCCATCCTGTGCTCCATGGTGTGGGATGGCCAGGCCAAGGACTCAGACATTCAGGAAGGGGTCACAGGGACAGTAAAAGTAGCTTCTGTGTACAGAAGAGTCTGGGAAGGTGGCCAGTAAGGGAAGGACCTGGGAACAGGCAGTCCTTGTGGCTTTTGTATTTTCTCTTCCTAGATCTGATCCCCACTTAGCAGTTGGGGGAATATTGTTAAAAATGACTTCTTGGGAAGTTGAGGAGATAGCTCAGTGGACTAAGTGCCTGCCTGGCAAGCACAGGGACCTGAGTTTGATCCTCGGTACTGCATGCTGTGCCATGCTGGGCCCTGAAACCAGGCATGGTAGCACATGCCTGTAAACCCAGCACTGGGGAGGTTGAGACAGGAGGATAACTATGCATCTGAACTCCATAGCAAGACCCTGTATCAAATAAATACAAAATATTTTAAAAAATATAACTACTTGGCTCAGGTGTTCAAAAGTTCCCTCCTCTTTCCCTTGATGTTCGTGTACATTGTCAGCAAATTTCCCAGTGAGGGAGCTCTGGGGGAGAAATGCCACCCGGAGGAGAGTTAGGAGGTTTGTCCACTCTGTTTCCCCCTTGAGCCCTGTGTTGTCCCCCATAGCTGTCATGTTGGAAAGACCTTGTTTTATTTTATAAAAGAGACAGTTTCTCCACATTCCTAAATTGGATGAAAACTCTCACACTCACACACATACATATGCACACTAGAGTGGGGATGGCCAGGCAAACACGGGTGCATGCGGGTAAACACGAACGCTTCGTGGCAGGCGCACCTGTGCTCGAATGTGGTGTGAACACAGTCCAGATTTCTGTGCCAGGACCTAGGCATGTGCCCTCATTTTTCAAAGCCTCAGAATTTGGGATATTCATTTCTAGTAAGACACACTGCCCAGTTGAAAGCAGTAATGGCCTGCAATAGTTTTTGGTATTTGAACACTGAGCAGTGATCTGGCTTTTTTTCCCTTTTGTTTGGTTTTTCACCACTGCCAGTGGAAGCCACTACAGGAAGTCACTGTGAGGCGAGCCTTCCACAATTCAGGTTAATCATGGATATTTAGGTGGGTATTATTTTGCCATGTTACATTAAGACTAGAGCCATCATGAGAAACAACAGATGTTTTTATTGTTTAACTCAAACAATAAGCTTATATATTTTGGATACTTTTCTTCAAAAAACAAAGGCATATAATTATTTTAACAAAGCCTTTATATGTGCTCTGATGTTCTTGGGCAATTTCAGTATAAATAGAGTTAAATATGAAAAGAAATCAATGTGAATCAGGTTGATTTTAAGAACTTAATATTTGGGGTTATGGAACTAATTTGAGATTGACTTTCATTGTACTTATTCATGGATGGGGGACAACAATTTCCTTACTTCCTTTCATATGTGTAATTGATTTTCATGGTATAGAAGAATTTGGGGCTATAAATTAGAAATCCTGGTTTCCAGGCCTGTCACCATTGCTAGTATGTGACCTTGGGGAAGTCATTTTATCTTTGTGGACCTTGGTAACCAAATGAGAGGATTATGCTAGAATATGCACAAAAACGTTTTCTTCATACAGAAGATAAAATAAACATAGCTATGCATAGGCTCCAGGCTTACACCCCTAGGGTATGTATGTGCCCACTAACGTGCATGAGTATATGTGTAAAGGCAAAAAAAAAAAAAAGAAGAGCTACAAGTTTTCACGTAAAGATATACAAAAATGAACAAGAACACATACACAAACTCACACAAGATAAACAGTTCTTGCTTCAAATTCACATTTCTGGCTTCTTGAGACAGGATGCAACCTTACCACAGTAAGGTTGCCTGAGGAAGAAGGTGGTGTGTATCATTAGATAACCCCACCACTTAGCTCAAAGGACAGCTAGTCACATTCGGTCACCCGCACTCTCAGCATCACAGTTCTAAGCTCACAGGGGCAAAGGCCCAAAGCCCAAGGCTCCTCCCCTTGGGTGAGGTCTGTGGTCCTGGAGTCCTCGCTTGGGCCTCTGTCGCAGTAGTGAGCCAGGAAGATCCGCCACGGGTGTGGTCTCTGCCCACTCATGACTGAGAATGGACGAGACGCAGCCCAGAGGGTTTCTGTGCAGTCTCCGGACTGGAGGGCTGAAGCTGATTGTCACATTTCTCTCAAGGCTGGGGTTGGGGACGAGGTGGAAGACATCCACACTAAGAGAGAATGAATCAATGCATCAATGAATGAATTAACAAAGGAATGACCCAATGGATAGAATTCTGTTAGCTGGGCTTCCAGGTGGTCTCGAAGTTCTCAGGCCCATAAAACACTTGCAGATATCTTCATTCAATTTTATTTAAGCGTCTTTTGAACAGAAAAGCCTCTGTTTATGTGTGAGTGTCTCCACGGCCCCCTCTCCACTTGTCCAAACCTTCTCCTTGGCCAGGCCTGGTCAGCACCCTCAGTATCCCTGCCAGCTTGCTCTGGTCTCCGTGAAACTTGGGGCTCTCATCCGTTTGACCCGAGTGGCTGTTAGCACCTGTCTCACTCCTCTCCTCTGCACACTGGCCCCTGGGCCATCAGTTTTACCCACAGGCCCTGGCCTGTTGCCTCCTCACACTAGGGGAGACTTCTGTCAATGTTGGCTTACTGGCCAGTTGTGCTGTCTCTCCGAGGTTAGAGACATCTGATTACCACCTCGGGCAGCATGCCTTCCAGAGACCTTCCACAGGCCCAAAGCCTGGAGCTTAGAGGTTCTCCTCTGTCTGCAAGAAACTGGTCCTGCGGGAGTACTGATCCCCAAGGCTGAAGAAGCTTTGGCAAGCACATGTGCAGTCCACAGGACCCTCAACTTTATGATCATCAAGACACCGTACTTTGGAGACTGCAAATGTTTCTCATTTTCTTTCATTCCCAATCATGGCCAAATAAGGACAGAAGCAGACAGAACTGTTTCATTCACTGTACAAATGAAGTACCTGACATTTGGAGGGGACTGCGGCAGGCCTATTTTCCTATGGAGCTATCGCAACTCAAGCATCAAGGGTCCTTCAGGTCCAAGAGTATGTTCACATGGTTAGATGCCATTGAAAAACTTGTAGCACAGCACGGCTTAACATCACGCTTCTCCTCTTCTCTACTCTGACTCCCCAGGGCGTCTAGTGGATGCTGAGAGGTCTGACTCAGGCTGGTGGCCAGTGGGGAACATTTATGCAACTCACAGATAATACACACACACACACACACACACACACACACACACACACACCCTTCCCTTGACAAAAAACATCTTGCAGGGATGCTCCTGCCACCCCAGGCCACCTTGCTTGGCCTGCGTGTGTGGAGACTGCAGGGCCAGGAACTGTGCCACAGTGTCTGGGGGCCCTGAGGTCCCAGGACCAGGGGTGTTATGTGTAGGAAAGCAACAAGAACTAAAATCAGGGAGCCAGGAGCTGATCTGTGTGAGACTGTGAGCAGGAGTACCATTTAAACCAAAAGCACTGTAGAGATACTGGGGGTTAGTGCAGCCATTGCTATTGCCCAGATTCTGTGACGTCTTTGGTACTGAAGTTATCATTTGTTGTGCTGTCAGTCTTTTTTTAAATATGTATTTGATATAGGATCTACAGGGTTTACAGGGTCTCACTATGTAGATCGGACTCATAGTGATTCTCTTGTTTTCAGCTTCCCAAGCACTGGGATTATAGGTGTGCACCACCATCCCCCGTCTCAGTTGCTGTCTCAGCATATCCTGGAGGCAAGGCCAGCATGACACTCCGGGGATCGAACCCCAGCCGCTGCACTAAGCCTAAGCAGGCTCTTTGGTCTACTGAGCTATCTGGCCAGCCCTTTGATCATTTTAAGTTAGCAATCATATCTGTAACTAATTTTGTATCTACAACTTAATGTTGTCATTGCCACCACTGCTACCATCTACCATAAATTCTAAGCTGCCAGAGCTACAACAATCCATGACAAGAACATTCCTGGGATGAAGTGCTGGCTAGGACTAGGCTTTCTGGTTCTGGCCAGGGCTCCTCCCCTGCCCCAGCACCTTGTGTCTGTATCGGAATTATGTATTTGTACAGCACTGTGTACACAAAAGGCTTTGAAAGTATCATGTGCCCTTGAAGGATTTTCCTCCACAATGTAAAGTAACCCAAGGCCTGGACAGTGACCTTGACTTGGGTAATAAAAATCCTCTCCTAGAAAATTGACCCATTTCACATTGGGCTTGATCTATCCGTCCACCCACAGATGGTTCTCAGGATGAAATTCAGCTCAACTGTCCAAATTCCTGCCTATCACTGGAATAGACTGCCAGCACAGAGCACTGGGATAGCCCTCCATGGCCAAGAGAAGCTAGAAGACACCAGGAAGCCACTGTGGTTGCTCTGAGCAGGAGATGTGTGTAGTCCAGAAATCCCCAGGCCAGAGGTCAAAGTCACAGAGCCATAGTGCCAGCAGAGAGCTGCACATGTTGTTTGGGACAACAGAAGCCAACAAAGACATTGCCTGGAGAGCGCAGGGTGTTCGAGCCCTCACAGGGTCCAGCTTCTGGAGCCCCATCATGCCCAAGGGCTCTCTGTACCACCCAGACAGGGCTGGCTCTATGTCCTGTTACATTCCAGGAACAAGGGCGCCCTCCCCACCTAGAAGCTGATCCTAAGTGGGTTACCCTGACCATGTTGCCAGTCTGTTCTTTATCAAACCTACGTTTGCCTCACCCTCTGGAGTCCACCGGACGTGTCCGCCAAGTGACAGCCTTGCCCATAGTTGAGGGCAGCTAGCACAGGACCCTCGAATTTTCTTCTGTGTCCTGTATCGTCCTTGTTTCTGACATAATCACTGTCCTGTTTGTATCCCACTTTGACAGCACCTCCCTTAAAAAAGGGATGGGATCTGAGCAGCCTGAATACAGGAACAATACCCCCAAGGTAAGGGTCTAGCCTGCTCTTACTATTGGTTGTCTGCAATGCTATCACCTAGGGACACCGATGGGGCTCCTTTACCTTAAGCTCCCACTGAGCCAGCCTCTGCACCCCATCATCCTGACGTGGATTAGTTGGGAGGAGACATGATCAGATACAAGGTTTGCCAAAAGTCGGAGGAGAGCTGCCCTGGCTGGGTGGAGTGGCAGCATGTATACCCACCAGGTGGGACTTGAGCAACATCTGAGGCCTTAGCTCAGCCCCAGTGGGGTGCCAGGGTCAACCCAGAGTACTGCAGTGAGGACAAGAGGACCCTGTGCCAGCAATAGTGCTCTGAGTGCCTTTCATTTGTATTGCTCTTCCCCTTATTTTGAACAAACACAGCTGAAAATTCATAAAGATTTAAAATGGTGTTTCCTATGTATTTCATAGAAATGTGGACAGGCAAAAACTGCTATATAGCCAAGTAGGGTTGGAAAAATTCTTTTACTGCAATGAGCCTCTAGCGTGCTGGTGGGTACCATGACAGGTTGTAGGCACAGCACAGCACGAGCTTTGGGGAGTGATCCATGTCCCAATCTTCCTGGTTGAAAGCCTCTGGCCTTCGGCTGTTTCTGGCCCACCCTAGTCCAAAGGAAATGTGCCTCTGGGTTTATCCATTCTTTTAACAAGTTTGTCCTCAGCCCCTGTCCTCCGAGCTGTCTTGATTGGGAAGGGTTGTGTTTGTGAAGCAAGCCAGCAAGACCCAGACCTGCACAATGAAATGTAAGGGAGGGAGGAGACCGGGAGGGCACCTCCTCCAGCGCTTGGTTCCACAGGAGGAAAGTAGCCAGCAGCCGAAGGACATGGCAGGCAGGTCACATGCCCTGTGAGTGTGAGCGACAGGGCTGGGTGAGGTGCAGGGCACCTGGCTGCCAACCTGGGCTGTGCCTAGGATGGTGTTTACAGCACCGCCCGCAGTCTTTGCCACGTGCTGTGTGTTCCCTGCTCACCCCCACATCCTCAGCAGCCAGCACTATGCCAGTCCACAGGGGCTTCCAGGATGTCGAGTGGTGAGTGAAACTGATGGTGAGGTCTGGTTAGATGGCTTAGCATCTCATGAAGCCACAAAATAGCAACTTAGACATGGAGCATGGAGCGGTCAGGGTGTGAGCTAGGCCCACGTGCCGGGGAGGAGAAAGCTCAATAGAGTATTGAGGGAAAGCACACAGCCAGCGGCCAGCAAAGGGCTCCCTGGGGGTGTCGGGAGCACCTGGTCTGCATGCAAGGCCACTCATCAGAGACCTCCTCAGCCTGTGGAAGGGTGCTCTGGGGCTGTGGTTTCACAGACTCTTCCATTAGGACCCTGGGCCTGAACTAGATCCAACTGTTTGTCTCCAGCAGCCAAAGTTGTTTCTCTTTTCAGCCAATTTTAACCCTAGCCAGTGACACCCAACAGCAGAGATTGTTACAACTGAGCATCTCCTGGGGGCCCAGCACTGTGCCCAGCACTTAAGATTATAACCTGAGTTAATCCTCAAAACAATCCTGCAAGGTGCATAGAATTATCACTTTTAATCCCATTTTACAGATAATTCAGCAGATGTCCAACTCAGACCTAGTGAACATCAGGTGTCTGAGTCTTGCGCCAGGCAGCCTGCCCTCAGAACCTGCCTTGTGTGCACAGTTGTTGGTGGTAGTCGTGTGGAGTTCATTGAAAATTTCAAACATACAAAGGTAGGGAGAAGCGCCCAGTGAATTGCTATGTGCCCATTTCTCAAAGACAGCAATTTACTCTCAGCCAATCTCACTTCATGGAGGCCCTCCCACTTCTGCCTCCATCAACATGGAGTTCTTTTTAAAGTAACTGCCACACATTATACCATTTCCTCCATAGATTATTCTGCTGGACTTCTCTAGTTCTGCAAACCCTCATTCTCAACTACCACACTTTATTTCTTCCTGACTGACAAAAGCTGTGAGCTGGGGATTCCCCGTCCTGCCCTTGACACACAGATTTTTGGGCTGCCAAAAACCTGGCCTGTGGGCATGGGTTCAGCGGGCTGGTGGGCAGCCTGCCCTTTGCAGCCCCCTCACTGCCTGGGCCAGGGGGCCTCACTGAGCCTCCTTAGGGGCCCTTCTATAGCCAAACCCCCTCGTGCCTCTGGAGGTGGGGAGCAACCCGGCATGGCTGCTCCATGCGAGGGTGGGTCCTCCCAGAGTAGCTGGGACCTGGTTCCCAGCTCGGCCATGCCTCCACCCCAGCTCCTGCTTTCCAAGGGCTTGAGGGGGTGTTGTACCTCGGATCTGAAGTGTCTCCTCAAGGCTAAAGGCTTGTGTGTGGAAGGCCTGAGTGGAGTGGAACACCAGGTCTCCAGCATCATCCGTGGCTGAATCTATCATGGATCTGTGGTGCAGAATGCCTCTGGGAAGTGGTAAACACTTTAGGAGATGTGGCCTAATGGGAGGAGGTAGGTCACTGCAGCTGGGACGAAGGGCATATTTTGTCCCTGCCTTTTCCTTCTGCCTCAGTCTCCCGCACCTCCCTCCCTCTCCTTCTGTCTTCTTCCCCTTCCTTTCTATCCCTCCTCCCCTTCCCTCCCCCCTCGTTCCCTCTCTCTCCCTCCCTCCCCCTCTGTCTTCCTCCCTCCTTGTTGATTACCATGAGGTGAGTGGCTCAGCCCCACCATGCACCCACTACCAGGATGCTTAGTTTTCCACAAGCCCAGAGCAACGAAGCTAAGAAGCCCATGGAAGGAGACCACAAACCAAAATAAATCTTGAGGGTTTTGTTTTTGTTTTCATTTCCATAGCAATGGAAAGCTAACACAGAAAGCTCTCGCCTGGGAGGGAATGACTCCCAAGAAGAACAGACCAGATGAAGCCAAGGCACCTGGAGTAAGACTCCCTGTGCCTCTCCTGAGCTGGGAGGAGCCTGTCTCGCGTTCCGCATCTGTAGAAAGGTTACTATAATACCTATCTTTCAATCTGACTGTCAGTGTCCGAAGGGCAAATTTTCTGTGAGGAAGTCTACAAAAGGACACAGTACCCACCATGGCCAGCAGGTGTCGCTCTAAGACAGTACCGTAAACAGCGCAGGGGAGGGGCTCCTCCAAGGAGTGTCTTTACAGTGTTAGATCCAGTTGGACTTGGAAAGTTCAGCTTGTCAGATTTAGTTTTAGAAAAGTCCGTCTGTCTCTGGCTGTACTGAGAGAAAGTGGAGCTCGCAGCTTTCAAAGTATGCTCCCCTAAAAACATCGCGGCAAGATGGCCATCAATAGCTGTTTTTCAGAGGAAGAAATTGAGGCTTGAAAAGCAAGTGTCTGGCTGCAGTTTGCATCTACTAAGGACAGAGCTGGTGTTCCAGCTCCCACCTTATAGTTCTGCGTTCTTGGTGCTGTATGGAGACATGTGTGCCCTGCGGGAAAAGGCAAGAAGGGCACAAGTGTTCCTGAAGACCTCGGCAGCTGAGAGGCCTTAGATTCTGCTCCTTAGTATGGAGCTCAGGCTACACCACAGGCTCCCAAACTCACACACACACACACACACACACACACACACACACACACACACACACCGTATATGCGCACCAGCACCAGTGTGTGTTTTCCGAGGGAGAGATCCCCAGGCGGTCGAACCACGGCCTCAGATATCACAACCCTGCAAGCAGCCTTGCCTGGGCCTTGGGCTGACATTCACACCACATGATCCTCTAGAGGCTTCTATTCTGTAACTTATTAGAGAATTTGCACTTGGCTTGTCAAAACACCTAACACAGCACCTGGCACTTGTCAGTATTCAAATATGCATAAAAATTTGCTAAGTGAATGACTGAAAACCACACAGCTGCCTGGCCCAGGGGTGCATAGCCTCTGGGGCAACCGTATTCTGCTTTCCTGGCACTTGCCGGTCCTGGGTCTTGCTCATATGTAGGATCTCGCTCAGCCCCTCTCTTGATGGGGATTCTGAGCCCTACCTTGCAGATTAGGAGATGAGGGCCTGAGGTTCGGAGATACAACCTGACATGCCCAGCCTACGGGGTCAGATCTGCCTTCACCAGGTCAGGTCCCCACCTTGTCTGCTGCACTGTTCCTGGTACCCACAACTTTCACAGCAAGCACCAGAGATGGGAAACGGTGTCTCAGGCTTGGGAGAGCAGTATTGTATCCAGAAGCTGGGATGGGGAGGGTCTTGCCTCAGTTGGTGAGGGGCTGCCTGCTGAGCTCCAGATCAGGCGGACAGGTCCTTGTGAGGTGGCCCAGAAGATGCTTGCTGCACGTACCCTCCCCACAGACAGCTGCCTTGGAGGGACCAGAGCAGCCGTCCCCAGCTTTGCCTAGCCCCTTGGGGTGGCTCCAGTCAGTGAAGGACGTCCAGCTACCTTACACTGTGCGGGGACTCAGAGGCTTCTGCCCAGCCTCTGCTCAGAGAAGCTGGGTGTGTGCTGCCCCCTAGTGTCCTTGGGGGTGTGGCAGCGCCCCGAAGGTGGCAGCCTGGATCTGTGGCCAGTTACGTGGGCCCTGCTTACACACCAAGTCATCCTGGGAGGTAAGGTTAGAACTTGAGATGGCCCCTTACCCTAGCCTGTGCCTGTGCAGTCTCCAGACCTGCCAGAAGGGATAAATGGTGTCCTCCAGCCTGGGCCCTCTTTCTCAGAGAGGGTCGAAATCCAGGGAAGGCCATAGTGAGGCAGGATGTGACCAAAACAAGCCCTGGGTGTCCAGAGGCTGGGTCACCCTCTGCCCAGGCCCTTCTCAGGTTGCTCTGTTCTCCCAAGCCTCAACACAGGTAGAAACAAACTCACAAGCACACGAGGATACCCACATGTATCACCAAGAAATTCCACGATTCTCCTGGTCCCAGTATAGCAGCCACAGACTACTCTCCCAGTGTCAAAGGAACTGGGGAACTCCAGCCCAGCCAGCATAGGATGCAGGCCATGGCCAGGCCAAGTGTGAGGAGTATGGAGCTGGGACCTGAGTCTGTCCCCAGGTCCTGTCTACCTGAGGGTGGACCCAGGGGCCTCTGCCTCTGATCACTGGGTCCTGAGAAAAACGTGTGAACAGAGCTTTCCTGAACACTGAAGCATCGAGTAAAAGGTCCTCAATGACTGGCCTGGCAGGGCCCAGGAAAGCGAGCTGCACAGTGTCAGTGCTGCAAAGGGTCCAAAAGAAAATGACCTTTACAGCCACTGTCCCCAAGAGCCGAGGTTGCTTGGCTCAGGGGAGCCTGGCCATCATCACAGTTCATGATTGACTAAGTCAGGGTTCACCTTCAGGTCTAAGCCCCGAGACACACCTGAGGGGCAGGGGAGGTCTGTGGCCCTCACTGTGGTGCTGGGCACAACAGGATGGCTGTCGCAGGAAGGACTCCAGGGCTCCCCACCTCATTAGCTGATGCACCGCCCTCTCCAGCCCTGGGGCCAGCACCAGCAACGCTCCTCTTCTGACACAGCACTCATTCATTCATCCCCCTAGCCAGCCCATCACGGGTGGATTCAAAAGCCATTTGACGAAGCACATCCAACATGCCCAGAATGGGCCTGGGCACTGGGGGCTGGGGCCATCAGCTGCCACTCCTGCCCCAGGTGGCTCTGAGGCAGTGGGTCCAGGAGGAAGGATGGCCACACCTCAGAAGTCTTGGGCCTCCCTGCCAGTCCCTGGGGCCCCAGGGATGGGCCTAGGATGTGTCGCCCTGCAGTGTTCCAGCCCTGCCCTCCCTCCCCTGCCCCTCAGGTGTGTCTCAGGGCTCAGGCAACCCCTGAATGAGGTTATTAACTTCACAGACAGCGCCTGGTCAGCAGACAAGAGACCTGAAATCACATTTGCTTTTGAGCTGAGCACATCAGGGGCTGGCTGGGAGGCGTTTGACACACACTCAGTTACTGACCAACAGGCCTTCCAGAAAAGAAAGACCCTGAGGGAATCTCCACTTGGCCCGGGGCCTTGCCGGCCTGTCTCTGCTGTGTCTTTTCTCTGCCCTCTTCACCTGCTGGGCAGGCCCCTGCTTTCCTAAGAGGAGGAAGCAGGTGTGTGTTCATTAGTATGTGGGCCTGGCAGTTCTCCTAGCAGGTCTACGGAGGACAGGAAGGAAACATGGGAAGAGTTACCGTGCTCCCGCTCACCTCTGCCTCTTAGAAAGTCACAGCCCCTTGGCATCTGAGCTGGAACTTAGAATGTTTATCTCATACTTGTTTTTCCCACAGCCAAGTCCAGAGGTAGACAAGGGCTTTCCAAGGTCACACAGCCCGGACAAAGTTCTCAGGACAGCTGGTTCTCTCCTCCTCCAACCCCAGGTGGTCTGCGCTGAGCTGAAGCTGGTATTCTGGGGCCACAATCCTCTGCCCTGGCTCAGAATTTCCTGTCCTCTCCCTCCCTCCTGCTGTTCTCACCTGGGGAAATCCCTACAGGTGACGCACAGAAGCCCTTGGGGGAGGTCTCACTGAGTCTCTTGAAAAGGAACTAACCTTGGAGAGCTAGATAGACACAAACAGCACCCAACTGCAACTGTGGGCCTCCTGGGGTTGGGAGGGATGTCACTCAGGGTCTCAGCTGGGAGGGACATAAATCAGAATCCCAGGTCTGCGATGTTCCTCTGCAGCCGGAGCCCAAGAGGAGACACCATTTCTGATTCCAGAGGTTTCTTTCCTAGGCTTGGGTACAGGCCTGCTCTCCCTGTTTGGCCTGGACTCAGTGCTGCCCCCTAATGGCTCTGGTGTGGCTGCTGTGGCCCTAGCGCTGAGCTCAGGCCTGATCTGTCTTCCTGCAGCAACAGCTGGTGGAGTGGCCATGGCTTTGTTCTGTGCTCTGCTGTGGCCAGGTGCTGACAGGTAGCTGATGAAGGATGGGCCTGTGGTAAGCAGCAGGTCACCCACCAACCACCAGAGGCCACAGCTGAGCTGGGTCTGGATGTGGATAAACAGGGAGGTGCTCAGTCTCCCAGAAGATGCCTGTAGCCCAGAGGAGGGGGAAGAAGGAGGGACGAGCCAGTGCCCCCTCTGCCCAGGCAGCCCTCCTCTCCCCAGGGAGCTCCACTCCTCTGCCAGAGTTAGGCCCAGCTGGGCTACTCAAGGTGAGTTCTTTGTGGCACCCCTTCCTTGCTCAACTTGAGGAGCAGTCAGGATTGCTAGAGTAGGGACTCTGAGGGCCAAAGCACTGAGAAAAATTAGAGGCCCACACAGGGCACCTCGCTCTGAACAGGGGAGCAGCTCTAGTCCCAAATCCAGTAACTCTATGGGAAGCCAAGTCTCGGCAGGAGGCCCTACTCCTGCCCACCAGTCAGGCCCATACAGATGCTGAGGCTCACTGATGGGGCAGAGGCACTTGAGCAGAGGCCAGGGCAAAAGGCCCACAGCTCGCCTCCCGCTCCCACCTCTCCTGTCCAAGGCTGCTATGAGGACCAGCAGGACCAGCAGGTCCCCAGTGTCCAAGGCCAGCGCCTTCTGGCCTTTGCTGCCCTGAAAATCACCACAGGGCACTGCCTGCCCTTCTGAGACTAGGGGGCACAGGGTTTCCTCTGGGCCCCTCCACCCTCCCTCAGTGCCTTCCTCTCACCTTGCCTGACTCTGCCCACTGGCTGCCTGTCAGCTCTGGCTCCACAGTGGAATCCCCCCAGGGAGGTCTGGAAAACCATGGTCCCCCATGGATCACATCTAATCCACAGCCAGGGCTGAGGAGCCATTCAGGTGGCCCCGCTCCCTCTTCCTGCCAGGTTCCTGCCCTGCTCCACTCTGCCCCTCCCAGGGTCCTGCTTATGATACTGACTCAGTCTGTGGGCTTCAGGCTTCACATTGCCCCAGACCTCAGGTGGAAGTGAGAACACCCACAGCTTCTACCTCAAGAACAAGCAAGACTAAGGGCCCCACGGCCAAATATTACCCAGAGCTGGGCACGTGCTGCTCCAGGGGTGCCGACAAGCAGAATGAGAAGAGCTCCTGGCTCTCCCAGGACACCGGGTGTGGGGCAGACCCTGCTGGCCTCTCCTGCTCATCAAAGGCTTTTGGAAAAGCTGCCCTGAAAATGCAGCATTGAAGCAGATTTGAAGTAGGCCACATGCTCTCTCTGGTGTCGATAGGGGGAATTGCGCTTCAGTAAGGGCCTGTGCCTGAGTTGATTTACAGTAAAATTCATCCATTCACTTCCCAAACTTAGTTGTTCCCTGTGACTCTGTACAGGTCTGAATTCTGGAAAATCCCGAAGTGAACTAAAATTCCTGAGATTCCCAGCCCAAGTGACTTCCTGGGGAGGGAAGAGAAACATCCACCAGCTGCCCACAGAGGCGCCTGTCACAGACGCAGAATGGCCTGTGGAATGGGGACTCTTGGCCTTGACTGCTCTGCAGTGTCCGCTGGGGGCTGAGTCAGCCATATTCGTCATGAGCCATCACCAGGCCCGTGTCCCACAGGCAGGGAAAGGACCTTGGGTTTCTGGGGTTTAAAGGACAAGGAGGGAGGCGTTTCAGCAGGCTGAGAGCGAGGTTACGACTCCGTGCACTGAGATTCCTTTTCAGTTTGGGAGTTTGGCTTCCTCCCTGTCTGGCTCACACTTTCTGGGGCACCCTGCAGCCTCCCCACATCTGCACTGGGTACTTTGTGATGCAGACCTCTCACCTGGCTAATCACAGGCAGCATTCAAAGGACCCATGCCTAGAATGTCCTAGAAATATGACCCCTGCCTTTGGCATTTACTGCTTCCTGGGAGCTTTAGGAGCCCTCCTTCCCCCAGCTGGTGCCACTCATTCCTGCCTGTGTCTCCCTTGCTCGTGGTCCTCTCCTATCCACAACACCAAATTCTGTTTAAGGTAGCAACTGGCACACTATATTCAGGGAGCCCACATCCAGGGCAATCCGCCAGAGATGTTGGTGCTGAGCTGAACGACCAGGCTGTGCCCCTCATGGTCCTGGTCTCCCCTCAGCTCCTCAGGAGCACAGGTGGGCAAAGAGGAGCCCCCACCCCAACCACCAACCATGGAGTGGTGTGGGGGACGAGCCCTGCAACCTGGGCAAGTCATTGCACCTCTTGGGGCCTCAGCTTCACCTTCTGTAAATGAAATTGATCTGTTTTGCTCTCTAAGAGCTGACTCTGCTCAAGCTTCTGCAGTTTCATGAGGGTTGGTGGTCCTTAGGGCCTGGGGGCAAAGGATAGAACAAAGAGCTTGCTGCCGAGGGCAGTGGTGACCCCAGGCACAGCACCTCACTGCCTGTTCTCCCTCCCCTCCTCAGATGACAGCAACCTCAGTGGTGCCAGGCTCCTAGTCTCCCTGAGGCCTCGTGGGAGGGAAGCTGGGCTCCATCCCTAGCACAGGCTCCTAGAGAGAGCATTCTAGACAGCTCTGACACACCTGGGGTTGAGGGTGCTCTGGGCCCTGCCTGGAGGACAGTGGTCTCTCCCCACCATCCACTCCTGGTGTCCAGTCTAGAGTGGACAAAGCCAGCATTCAAATAAACAGGTGGGAGTGGGTCCAGCTGGGGTCCACCCACCATAAGAACAAAGAGAGGATGGTCTGCTCTTAGCATGCAGGTTGGTGGGATTGGGGTAAAGTGGGAAGGGTGCTGCTGAGGCTCAATCCGGGCCCCACAGAGCCACCCAACCTGGCTCTACAGTACCCCAGCACCGACGGCCAAGTGCATGTACATGGCCACAGGTGGACACAACTTGGTCAGCCCCTGCTGGAGCTCTTGGCTTCCCAGGGCAGAAATGGAGTCTGAACCAGAGGTCACAGGAGGACCAGCGGGCCTGACTTTGACTCTGGACTTTTGAGTTTCCCCGGGCATTTGAGAGCTAGGCCAAAGCCTCCACAGCTGGGAGTCTCTCCGATCTGGGCCCAGTGGGGAGAAGCACATGACAACAGTCCTGAGCCTGCATTTATAGGCAGATAGGTGTCAGCCGGAGCAATGAACTAGAAACCAAGCGAAGCCAAGCTGCATCTGTACTCAGAGGATGCTGCAGACACAGGAGAAGGAAGTGAGGCAGATGGGAGAAGAGGCGGCAGGAGGCGGCTCCATCCTGGGGTCACACAGAGCCTGGCGCTGCCTTCAGCTCAAGTAGTGGCAGTGATGGGGCAGAGGTCGGAGCTGACTCTGGAAAGACAAAGCAGGCCTTGGGCTGGGAGGGGCTGAGTTTGGGAGTTTGGCTTCCTCCCTGCCTGGCTCACGCTTTCTGGGGCACCCTGCAGCCTCCCCACATCTGCACTGAGTACTTCGTGATGCACATCTCTCACCTGGCTAATCATAGGAAGCCCTCAAATTCTTTCTTCCCACCTTGTTCCCCACCAGCTGCACCCACAAACATACCTAGTGTTAGAGCTCATTTTCACTCACTTGCCTAGGATAAAATAAAAAGACAGCAGAGGTCAGAGGTAGGTCCGCAGTCCCTGAGGTTGGACCCTTCCTCATGCTCCCAGAGACAAAAGGCAGGCCTGCTCCACCATCCTGCCTCCCGCCCCACCTGCCTCCTGGCTTCCCCCGGAGCACTTACAGATGCTTCTTTCCGCCCCCGCAGCGGAAGCGTTTACCTTGAAAAGAGAAAGGAAATTTCGCTTTCACTGACCACTCCTGTCCCAGGAGAGCCAGCAAGACTGTTTTCTGGTCTCTTCTCCCTCCTGACCGCCAGTATCACTGTGGGCTGGGGCTTGGAGCTCACATCTGACCATTTCTCTCTGCAAAGTGCAGTGCTGTGAGCGTTCAAGAGTTTAGTCAGTCTGTCAGTCCTCAGTCAGTCTGTCTGTCCGTCATTAAGGGTGGATCTGAGGTGGACTGTAGCATGTCAGAGTGGCCGCTGACCCTGGGCCTGCGATGCCCCTGGTGCAGTGCTCAGTACAATGCTGCTCAGTACACCCTCGGAGAAGAATGGCGGCAAGTTCAACACTCAAATCCCTGTGTAGGCCCATCTGTCTCCTACATCTCGGTGCCTAACCACTGCACAGTGCCACCCTCCAGAGAGTGAAACTGGGGAGACAGAGCATCTCTGTAGTTGGAAGTCCTCGTAGTAACTAGGTGTGCCTGAACTCCAGCACGCAGGGTTCGGGGTGTGAGGGAAGTTAACAGAGAGCCCCTGGGGCTGATCCCAGCTGGACTCGCTTTCAAGGGGGTTTAGTTGAGCCTGGCCCTGCTTCTCCGGAGTGGTGGCCACTCTCCACCAGGCCAGGCTGTTCACTGGGGGCCTCCCCCAGTGAAGCCACAGGGCTACCTGGGCTAAAGTGAGCTCAGACCTAAGAAAAAGCCCAGATCAGGGTGGCTGCCGGCTCTCACCTGGCCTTTTCCTCTTCCCAAAAGTTCCCGGGGCCCTAAGAGCCCACCCACCTCTTGCCAGCTCTGTTGGCCGCTCCCTGTTGTCCCCACAGGTCCGCGGCATGGGGCCCCTCAGAAGGGACATGCAGCTGTCCACCACCCCAGCCAAGGCCACCCCACTTACTGAGAAGGATGATGAGCCCCACGACGAAGGCCAGGCCAGCAAAGATCAGGCCTCCCTTTCGGACGGTCTCATAGTCTGGGGAGAGAAGGGCCCAGAGAAGTGGGTGGCATGGTCTCTCCCTGAAGCCTCCCGGGTTGCAGCCCTATGGATATTGTGAGAGGGAAGGAGGATGCAGGTGCCCCAGCTGGGCAAGAGGGTGGAGAGAGGGCCTGACACTCACCATAGTAGAAAGGGTCCACATCACCTTTGGAACTGCCACCTGGGGAGAGAGCCAATGTGGGATGAGGCAGGGCTCAAGAGGAGCCCTGCGCCTGTCCTGCCCTTCCCAGCTGCCCCGAGAGCCAAGGGCGCAGGGAGACTGTTGAGAGAATCCCCAAAAGAGGGGCTGGGCAGGCGAATGCCCCGAGCTGTCCCAGACAGGCACACCCCAAGCAGGAGCTGCAGAGCCCCTGCAAGGCCCAGGCCATGTACCATAGAGGGGAAAGGCCTGGCACACAGCCAGTCCCTGGGAGAGCCAAGTGAACCTCTACCGGACAGGAGGAGCCAGCTGCGGCCCAGTAGCAGTCCTGCCTGGAGAAAGAGCTGGGCCTCAATCTTTCTAGATTCTGCTCTGAGGGAAGCACATCTACTTAAGAGACATTACTGAGCAGCTCTCGGGCGTGCCAGACTAATGCTGTCAGAGCGTCAGTTGCTCATGTGCCCTCTGAGGCGCTGATCCTGCTTCTCTAAGCCCCTAGAGGAGGAGGCACAGAGAGGGTAAGGGAGTGACTCACACACAGCAAGTCCAGGGCAGGGCTGGGATTTGATCCCAGGTAGGAGTCTGCTAAGGATCCAGGGCCTATGCTGCCTTTCAGATGGCAGAAGGGACAGCTTTCCACTCAAAATCCTTGCCCCCCCCAGCTTCCCACTCCTGGAGCTGGCTGATGCCAGTTGTGCCCTCGAGCCCCCCAAGCTGTGTGCCCTCATTCTCAGACAGCTGGAAAGTGGCCTCGCAGGAAAAGCTCCAGCTACCTCCGGAACTGGCCCTGCTCTGCTCAAGGCCTGTGGACCCCAGGGACACAGTGCCCGGCAGCAGGAATGCCCTGCTGGCAGCTCCCAGGCTGTGCTAGGCAGCGCCTGTGCTGTCCTCCCAAGTGGCCTCCCCAGATTCAGCCCAGGCCTCGTTCAAGGTCACACAGGGAGTTAGTGTCAGAGCTGCAGTTAGACCGAAGCTAGGACTCCCCTGGCCGCACCAGGAAGCTGCCTCTCTTCCAGCCACCTTGTCCTCTGATGTCTCCCTCAGCCCCTGCCCTCCTCCTCTCCTTGGGGTCCTGCTACTAAGCCACCTCCCTCAGCATCTGCCCCTGTGAGTCCTGGGCTCCGCAGGAGGCCTTTGGGGCTTTCGTGAAGCCAGCTTGGGAAGGTGAGCAGGGCAGGGCCCCTCTGCCAGCAGGTCATCCACTTCCCGCTCCAGGCCAGGGGGCCAGCAGGATGCCTCGGCAGGGCAGTTGCGGGCCGGAGAGCTGGGAACGGAGGCTCATCCCTGGCCCTCTACCTGCCCCCGGGGTGCTGCAGTTCAGCTGCCTTTCTGGAAGGCTAAGGCAGAGCCCTCTTTCAAAATGCACACTTTCTTAGAGGCCCCTGGCACATGCTGGAGGGCAGGGGTGGCAGGAGGGGGAAGAGCAAAGCCCTCCAAACATGGCCAGCTCAGGCTACACACACACACACACGCATACACACACACATGCACACTCACCATCATCTGTGGACAATCCTGCCATTTTCTCCACTGACAGGGCTCGTCTCCGCTCCCTTCTTGCTGCTGCCTCTGCCACAGGGTGGCCAGGGATGAGGTAGGGGCATTAAACATTAACAGAGCCAGGTAATATTTACCCTCGTCACAAGAAGAGCCAGGATGTGTATGGAGGGGCTGAGGCCCAAAGAGCTGTCCCTGAGGAGGCTGGGGCGGGGAGCTGCCTGCTGGATAGCCAGCCCAGCCCAGAGGAAATTTCCAGGGAAGGCTGCGACGGGCAGCAGTGTGTTCTTCAGCTGGGGAGCCACGGCTGGGTGTGTGGTGGGGAAGTGGAAGTTTCCAAATGCACTCCCTCATTGCATGCTCTGGGCCCACCCGGCCCACCCTTGCCACACCACTGATGCGCCTGCATTCGAGGCTGCCTCAGGTGCCTGGCTGCCTGCCCTCACACTGCAGCCCCAGAACCAGCCTGGGTGGGCCCTAAAGCTTCAGCCCTCACACCTCTCGGCCCAGGAAGACCCTGGGTTGCCGACTCACCCTATAGCCCAGGCTAGTGCTCAGTCCTGACCACGTAGCCTCTAGCCTCTCAGCTAGGCTAAGTGTTCTTTCTCTCCAGGATGTGCTTTCTCGGGTTGTTCCCATTCTCATGCATTCCCCAGTGCCTTGCCAGCCTGCCCTGGAAAGCACCAGGCTTATCCTGGGATAACGCTTTGCTTTTATGCTTTACAAGGTGTGTCCTGACCCAATTCACAGTTGAGTGTTGAGGTACTGACAGGTGGCCAAGGTCACATCGCCAGGGCTCCAGCTGCCCCCCTAGTGGAGGCCACTCTGCGGTGACCTCCTTTTCTTTGAGGATGCCAGCTCAGGTGCCCTGTGGGTGGCACTGCATGGTCCTCTTTGACCTCCAGAAGAGGCTGGTATCCAGTGGTAGCCAAAGGCCAAACCCAGTGGGCAGAGTTCCCAGGGGCAGTTGATCCCTTCTCAAGGGAATCTGCTCCGAACCATGGCAGGGGATCAACGCCTGCTCTTGCGGCCTGTCAGGTTACCTACCGCTGTGACTCAGTCTCCTCCCCTGCACAGTGGGCACAGCACCCACCACCACAGTTATTGATGATGCATGCCAAGGGCCCGGGTACAGCCCCAGCCACAGTGCATGCCACTGTTACTACTTGTGCCTGGAGTGGTGAGAGACACAGAAAAGCCCCAGCCACCTCCAGTGAAATACGCATGTATGAGGGCCCCGGACACCGGGATGCACCACCCCTGCTCAACCCCCTTCCACATTCGAGCCAAATGTTTCCAAAAATATGACAATGGAGAGAACTTTTAATAAAGGTGGGCCACATGCCCTCAGACTCCTCACCACTCTTCACCCAGTGAAGCCAAGCTACCTCCATTCTACAAAGAAACTGAGGTTGATTGTGTACTGCTCTGGAAGAGGGCTGTACCGGGATCTCCTGGGCTGGCCCCAAAATCTGAGGTCAGGGAGCTTAAAGAACTCACCTGAAACACAGTAGGAGAACTGGAGCTGAAAATCTCAGGTCCCTAAAGCTGTGGTGCCTACACTCTTTGCACAAGACTATGACGATCCCAGCTCACACTCACACACAGGTCTGATGCTACCTGAGTTAATTCTTTCTATCTATGTGAGCCACCAGGGGTTCTTTTTGGAATAATGAGGGTAGCAAATTAGACAGATGATGGCTAGATAGATGACAGATAGATATATAGGCAGACAGACAGCTAGACAGACAAACAGATGACTGGAAGGTGCTAGTATCACCCATTTTAGAGAGTAAGAAGCTGAGACACCAAAGTAAAGGAACTTCTCAGAGGGCAGGCAGCTAGGAAGTAGGGAATCAAGATTTGGAGTCGGGGGCCTGCCTTCCAAGTTCCTGAAGATGGATGAACAGACAGACAGACTGACAGTGAGGAGGGTGCTAGATGAGCTATTTCTCTAATTCCTGCAGCTCCCAGTGCTCTGCAGAAGCCACAGCACTGCCCTCTGACAGGCCCCTGGTCAGACACTGCCTCTCTCTGCTTCCACATACACTTGAAAGCACAAGGCTACCACCTGTGTCAGAGGCTGAGCCAATGGGTGGGAAAGCACAGAGCTTGGGGGACTCACCCAGGTGCCACCTGTCCATGGCAGGAGCTGCTGGCTGTGCTCTGGGGTACAGGAGTGTTGTAGAGTGCTGTGGGCTGGGCCTGGATGGGAACAGTGATGTTCCCTCCCTCCCTCCCTCCCTCTGTCCCTCCAGCCTCTGCTGTGTCCAGACAGGAAGAAACAGGGCGGGGGATGGGGTAAGGGAGCCCTTACCTGGAGGTGCCTGCCTGGGCGGGTGGCGCGGGGGAGCCACGTGAGGGGGGATGCTCTGACCTTCATGGGGTACCTGAGAAGGGGCAGCCTTCATTGCCCTCCTCCCCCGTGGTCTGGGAAGGTTGCTGGGGGCACTGGCCAGGAGAGGAGCCCCAGATTCCGAGACTTCATGCCCTCCCTGGCTCTTGGGCTAGCAGCTGAGCGACACAGTCAAGGGCACTCGTGTGGGTCCCCTGTGCCTCTACTCAGGGGGACTTGTGCCCTTCTCCTTTGTCCTGAGAGATTCTGCCTCAGTGCATTCTTGCACCTAGACAGAATCAGCAGCAGCTCTGGTTGCGCCCTTGGTGGGTGGGGATGCTTCTAGGGTGGGGCTCAGGATGGGGCACAAGTGGGACCCGGCAGCAGGTCCTTCCTCCTTTCTCTCCACATGCAGCCTGGAGACGTCCCTCCAGTGTGATGCCAGCTCTACTTGCCACCCCTCAGAGGATGCAGCTGGAGACAGCAGCCCCTAATGAGGCCCCAGGGGCTGCAGCTTGGTGCTGGAGGGCAACAGCGGAAGGCCGCACTTCTTTTGGTCCCTGGGCAGGACCCTGGAGCCAATTGGAAGAGTGCCAGAGCCTCCCACCAGCTGCCTCAGAGTCCTGAGCCTGGCCGCTTCCTCTGGGGCTGGGCAAGGCCACCACAAGATGTCTCTGTGTGGCTGACAGCAGCTGAAGTGTCTCTCCCTGGCTGGCTGGCATGGCCACTCCAGAGTGAATACTGAGTAGCAAGGGCTGGAGCTGGCCACCTGGACAACCAGCCTTGTTGTCTCCCCTGAGTAGTTCCTGCCCTTAGAGAGGGCTAATGATGCCCCAGGGAGCCACTTGGGGCCAGTACATGCTCGCTCGGAAGTGAAAACCAGCTGGCTGCAGCTCGTGCTGGAGCCCTGACTACCCCAGAGTGAGACAGGGACGACCCCGCCCACTGGCCTTGCCACATGCTCCTAAGTAGAAGCCTGCGCATTCCAGCAGCCCAGAGCTGCTGGTGGAAATTCCCCAAGCTGGGCCCTGGAGATGCATATGCTTTTTAGGGCTAGATGGGACTTCACCGGAGAGCCAGGGCAAACATTCTGAGTGGTGCTCCCAAGTGGAATTCTTGGCTTGATCCATCTCTGCCACCCTCTAAAAGTTCTGCAATCCTTCCAAAAGCCAGTGCTGTGCATGGGGGCATGTGATTTCAAACAAAGAGGAAAGGGTCCCCAAAGCCATGCCATCCAATCCCCAAGCTTGGCAACACGGTTCACTCTCCTGTCAAGCCCCCTGAAGGAAACCATGGTTATTTTTGTGTGAACTTGTCTCCAACTTCGGGCAGGTCTCTCCACCCCAGCCAAGCTGGTGCCCGTGACAGCCTCCTGGACCTCCGGGGTTCAGTCCTGCCTCATGAGCTCGGCATGCACCACTTTTCATGCTTGCAGCCTCCAGAGTTCCAGCCCAGCTCACATGGAGCTCAGATCTTCCTCAGAGACGGATGCAGGCAGCCCTCTGAGGCTTCCCTGTGGAAACCGCTGGCACCACCTCCTGCCATGCCTCAAACCCCTTCTCAAAGCTTTCCTTTCCTGAGGCACTCAGTCCTAGGATCTGACAAGTTAAATCTTTTCCTTGTGTTATTTGCATTTCTCCCAACAGGAAGGTACCCCCACAGGCCCCAGGGTGGCCCCCACTGAGTCCCAGAGAGGTGATGTCACTGGCAGTGGCACAGGTGAACCCGGAGCTGGCACATGGCCACTGGCTTTTCATGCCATCACCTGCCTACAGCAGGTAACTGGACCTGATTTGCCTTCCCAGAGAGGCAGCCGGTAGTCAGTCCCCCCTCGTGCTCCCCCAGGGTCCTTCCCAGGCTTTTGTCTCACTCCTCTTGTGCCTCACTACTACCTTATCTGCCCCTACCCTGTGATCCTCCCCAGTTCTGGATGCCAAGATGGGGTTGCAGAGGTCCCACCCCATTCCTCACTCACACCTAAGTCACTCCTCAGTCTCCTTCCTTGTCCTTCCCCGGCCTACCAAGGCCATCGGCTGGTCCTAGCTGGCACTGGGACAAGGAGGTCCTATCTGAGGCACATGACTCCTCCTTCAGACTGGCCTTGGCCCCTTTCCCCATGGTCCATGCTTCCCTGAGCACAGTCTGAGGCAGTGTGTGCTCTTCTGGGTCTTTAAGACCAGGGGCACTCCAGGGCCACACTACCCGAACTCAAATCCCTTTCCACCCTGATCCTTCCCTTCTACTGCACAGCCCTGAGGAAGAACTCCTCTCCAAGGCCCTCCTGCCATTATAAAGTAGAGTGAGAGCACCTACCTTGCAGGACTGCTGGCCAGAGGTCCTAACAAAGGGCAGCTTTGTTCTCCTCCCCTCGCGCTGGGTCCCCAGGAGACACGATGCTCCCTGAAATCCCTTCACTTGGCTCAGACCCCAGTGACTGATCTTTGAAGCAGGGTCCCTGAGAGCTACTTGGCTCCCTGACCTCCAAGCAGGACCTCTGCCAGCCATTGTCCTCAGGCTTCTTCTCCTGCACAAACCGGGGAGTTTGGCCTTTCTCTGCTGGGGTCTGGCCTCCGTTCTTGTTCTTCCAGTCTTTCCTGAGGAGGGAGGCTAGCTGGCCCAGAAACACTACTCTGCTGTTCCAGAAAGGCCACGGAGCATGTGGGGACCTAAGCCCTCCTCCTCCTTTGACTGGTTGTTCTGAGACAAACCCACAGAAGCCCATCCACTGGGCCAGGCATGCCCTTCAGGAGCCTGAGCTAGGAGGCTTGGGGAGGAAGAGAGAGAGTCCCTACACCCAATGGAACAGTGCTCTCCACAGCTATGCCTATCTCCCACCTTCTCCAGGCAGGCATCCCTTTGTCTCCTGACTCTTGAGTCTCAGGGAAACCTGGACAGTCACTGGGGTCTGTCAGGTAGGGAGCAAACAGGCTGGGTCAGCCAGCTTCCCAGGGTCTCCCTGGTGTTCAGAGGAAGCACTAGCAGAGAAACCCTAGCCTTCCACTTTCCCAGGATCACCAGCCCAGGGCTTTGCACAGGCTTCAGCATCCAGAGTCTTAGACTTCAGGCCCCCAAAGGGGGCCTTTGCTGGCAGCTGCAAAGGTGCTTTGATGAGGCAGAGGCCAGAACCCCTTAGAAAGCCCTGGTCCCTGGTTCAGGTCTATCCCCTGCTGCATGGCATTCTACTGGACAGAGAAGGCCGCAGCCTCTTCTACACTGCCCAGGAGGGAATCCTGAGTGCTGGCTCCTGGCTCCTGCTGTGGCCACGAGGATGCCAGGTCACTGGGGTCTTATAAGGCCGGTCTAGGAGGAGGTGGGCCCCAGTGGGTCCATTCCTTAAGTGGTGGCTTCAGGATGGCCCAAGTTGTAGGGCACAGAGGTCCTGGGAGCTGCCAAAGGGCAATGTACTCTAAGAGTCAAAGTCACCAGCTGGTGACAAGGGCAAAACCATTTGATCCACCTCTCCCACAGTGAACACCCTGCAGAAAAATACATTCTTGACTTTCTCAGAGCACACATTTGGTCTTGCCCGGGAACAGAAATAGCCTGTTTTACGCAGGTGCAGCCCTTCACTTTAGTAACTGCACCCCTGTGGCAGCTCTGCACAGTCACTCAGGCCTCCGCCTCTAGGAAGACCTCCACAGCGGCCCACCTGCCTTTCCTTCCCTCCTCTGTCCCCAGGACTCCATTATTATGGCTCAAAAGGCTTTGTGGCCATGAGAAGTGGCAGGTCCCTCCAGGCCTCCAGAGGACTCAGATCATGGTCTGTATTCAGTGTTTGCATCTCCTCAGACCCTGCACCCAGGCCTCACCTGGAAGCAATCCTCTCCACTTGATTGTTCTGAAGAATTCTAAAGATCTGATTGCTCCTCCCAACAACTCAACCAGGCAGGCTTTGTGACCTGATTTTACAGTGTAGGTGGGATGTGGACAAGTCAGAGTTTGATCCCAGATTTCAGAGACTGAAGGGATCCTGTCAGAGAGTGGTAACATAATATGCACAGGTAGAATTGTCAATGTACACTTATGCCCATGGCATCCCTTTGACCCAGGGACTAACAGGAAGCTACCAATGGATCCATTTCCTAGTTGAGGACACTGAGGCTTGTCGCTCTCTGAGGGGCACACGGCTACCATCTGGCCCTGCTCACACTACAAAGGAAGGAAAGTCTGGGGACCACTGAGCTCACACAGCTAGAGAGGAACAGGGCACGAGGGCTCAGAGGCAGGGACCCACTGCTCCAGCCCTGCTGCGGGGAGTCTTTCAGGACATCCAACCGGAGCATCACCTGGCCCATCGTCAGTGCCTTGGCAGGCACCTACCATTGCACCATCAGCCCGGGGACTGGGGCCGGCTCCATAAAACCAGCAGGTGGTTGGCTTGAGCCGGCTGATTCTCCCCAACCTCCCCAGCCTGGCTGTGGCTGCAATGAATCACCCTAATGGCAAGAGGTGGCAGCTCCTCCTCTGTGTGCCCTGGAGACAGGTATTTCCAAAGCTGCTCCCCTGACTCGGGCAAACACACCTGGCCCCTTCCTCTCACTGGGGCTGGGGCGAGGCAGAGCAGCAGGGACAAGGTGGGGTGAACCAGACAGAGCTGGTGAGCCCTCCCACACCTGCGCTGCCCAGCCTCGCTGCCAGCCCATGGCCCTGCGGGCGGGCACAAGCGCCTGGCGACCTTGGGAGTGTGCTTTTGCCCCGTCGCCCTCTTCCCATCCCTGCCGCTTGCACTTCGCCAATCTCTCCCAAGAACAATTTGGCAAGTTCTCTACTATGAAAAAAAATAAAGCAAACTGCTCAAACAAACGAAAACCAGACAGGAGGGAGCACCATGGCACCTGGGGGCCCAGAAAGGAGACGGACTCATCTTTGTCATGGTGTACAGTCATCCCAAACACCTCATGCAGACAAGCTCGAACATCTCGGGATCAGATTCCTAGGAGGCAGGGGAACAGCCGGGAAGTGAGATCTGCAGGACCTCTGAGGTCACTGCTGCAGGCCGCGTGAACCTTGCGGGAAAGGGTAAGGCACAGCTTACCTATTCAAGCGAATCACATCTGCCACATTAAGCCAAATCATGAACAGAAACAAGTGTCAGATAGAGGTTCACATGCCTGGAGGCCGTGAACGCGGCCCTGAGCCCACCTTCCTGGAGTTTCAGCGCTCTGGGAAGTGAGTTGGGAATAAGCTGCCGCATGGGAAGGCTTCAGCCCAGCATGTGGAAGCGCTGGATGAACGATCAGCTGCTGTCACGACTGCAACCAGGGTGCTCGTGTTACTTGTCCCTTATGTGTCCTCTTTCCATGTCACTCACTTCTTTTGGGAGCCTGCCTGGAGCAGGCTAGGTAGTTTATGCTCTGAAGGGACAGTCATGCCCACAGAGGCATCCAACAGGCCACAGCCTCTTCACCAAGAAGGCTGAGTAGTCGATGTGTCGTAAAACCATGTGGAGAGCCTTGTCCATCCCAGCTTCTGTGCCCCCCAGCTGCGTGGCTGGGACCAGTCTAAGTATTTGTGAGATGACACTGTCCTGCTATGTCAGGATAAAGCTGAGACAGTCAGAAAGAAAACTAGATAGGTATTTAGACTTTGGTAAAGTTGGGATGACTGCGTTGCACATAGGCTGCAGTGGTGACTATCACTCCTTGTTACTACGGCAATGGAGTCCCCGTTGGACTCCTTACACTTCCTGTAATGTTTCATCACCTAGAAGTTCCACAATCTTTGTTTCTGGGGCCTCTCAGGGTCACAATCACCCGCACTGAACTTGACACACTAAGTGCTCCACGAATGACATTTTTCAGCCCATTTATTAACCCTGGATACACACGAGAATCTCTTTAACTGCCATGATCACTGGGTTGGCAATGTTGAGCCGAGCTTGGCCTTACATCTGTCTTTCTAGAGACCCAGGAGATGGAGGCACAAGTGGGAACAGGAGCGGGAAAGGTCCCAAGCAGGTCCAGGGGTGGCTGGGACATGACTGGGCCTGGCCAGGTCCCTGAGACCTGAGCTGCACAGTTCTAAGACTCTGAAGGTTTAAGGCCCAGAGATGTGCCAGGCATTCCCATGTTAGATGTGCTCTTGCCCTCGAGGAGCTGTCTCACCACTGACTCCCAAAAGGCTAGGTATACGCTGCACTCGACTGACCTCCCCAGTCGACCCACAGCTGTTTACTTGACCAATGGTACTCTCTGAAAAGCAGTATTGGATATGCGAGGGATGGTGCTTTAGGAGACACCCAGACCCCTCTGCCCCACCTCCAGGTGCATTTCAGTAACATAACTTGCTGGCCTCTGCAGTGTGAGGCCCAGATAAAGCACTAGGTATGAAGATAATGGCAGGAGCCAAGTGGGATCAGAACACAGGAAGGACGGGATTCTGCCTCTAGGTCAGGCAGGTGGCCCAGAGGAGGGACATCTGGGTGGGAAGCAAGCACTGTGATGCTCTGAGAGTAACCTACGCATGCTCTCACTCTCAGGTCCTTAGGGTATGGCCCCAGACCTGACCAATGAGAAAAGCTAGGACCTTTTACTCCAGCCCATGGAGTCTGAGTTCAGGGACTGAGGGAGGGGGCTGGGTGAAGGAGGAGGCACGGGGTGGAGGAATGAGTGGGAGGTCAGAGGTCAGGGTGGAGGCACCACTTCGGAAAGCAGCTGCAATAAACATGCTTTCCCTTGGCGGCCCTCCAGCCCCCTCCTTCTCCAAGGCCATTAGGCCTGCAGGTACTCAAGTTCCTTTCAGAAAGAAAAGCACCTCGGAGCCACTAGGAAATAGTGATGCTTTATTTTTCTGTTGTGGTAGAGAGGATAGATCACAAGACAGACAGCAGCAGTCCTGGTCACACGGCAAGGTTTGGGTAGTTTCCATGGGAACACAAGGGACAGGTGGCGCAGGAGCTGGCTGGACTTGCACTCTCTCATGACCTTCAGCTCTTTGCTGTTGACCTGCACTAGGGCCACACGTAGCCCCGCTAGCCTCTGACTAGAAGCACGACCACTGCCCACACATAACTCACCACCGTGACCGCGGACGCAGGGGCTGTTGCTGCTGCCTGGCCGGTGGGACGTGGGCAGAGAAGCGGGCACTTCCGGCTCTCCCAGCTGCCCATCCCTGCTTGCTGAGCCCAGCTGAATGGCGATCCCTTAGCCACCCACTTCCAGGGACCCAACTTGAGACACAGATGGTAGACTGAGTCTGGGTGAGCTGAGCAATGAATGGAAGTCTTAGAAACAGGGAGGGAGGGCGAGTGCAGGAGTGTTCCAGAGCCCATGAGTTATTGCTGAGAAGATATGCAAAGGGCACGCTCCCAAGGGGCAGAGGAAAAGCCCGAGCCTGGACTTCCCAGGTGCTCTGCAAAGGGGCAGGGCAAGTGGAGACTCCACGTGGAACCCCAAGAAGAAAACGAAATGCGGCCGGCCAGGTGAAGCCCACCTGGCAGACATGCTGGCCTCCCCAGCTCCTCCTCCACACCTGCAGCTGCTGAGACCTTCCAAACAGCTTGGGTCAGCATGCAATACAAGGGCCCGGAGGCCTGGAGAGGGCCCGTGAAAGGCTGTGGTGAAGGTGATGCAAACCTTCCCAGCCGAGAGAGAGGTGGAGACCCCCACTTTCCTCATCCCTAAATCAAGACGGGCTGGTCCAGGGAGTGGGAAGTGATGGAGGTCCCCAGGGAGGCGCGGAGGAGCCGATGGCAACCGGGCGCAGCTCCTGCCCAGGAAAGTGAATCCAGGTTCACAGACTCAACGCTGTCCACAAACAAGTAGCCACAAAGATCACAGTCAGCATATACACGCGCACACATATGCACACGCACGAACAGGCACAGCACAGGCGGTGGCGACGAGACTGCAGGCTGCGGGCGGGGAAGGCCTGGGTGAGCTGCATGGACACGCGGAGAACTGGGGTTAGCAGGGATGGGGAAGGGCGCAGGGGACACATGACTTGTTGGCTTCTCCTAGGGAGAGATCTGTGGCTGAAGTGGCTGGCGCTTCTTATCGAAATCTGCCTCTAAAGGTTGGAGCAGCCGCCCTCAGGTTCTTGAGGCTGAGGAGGGAAAAAATTTAAATAAAAGCCAAGCTCTGGGTGCTGTGAGTGGCCTCTTGTGCTCTCTCCTGCAATCCAGCCATGCTGCCCACAGAAACTCCTGAGTTCGCATTACTTCAAAGGCCCCTGTCCTGCTGCACAGAAAGGAGATGAAGGCATGGCAGGAGGAGGGCTCTTCCCTGTGGGCTGTACCTGGTCAACCCCAGACAACCTCCACTCCTTTCAGAGGCTGCCTCCTGTGAGCCTCCCAAACCCACCGGCAGTGTGCCTTGCCAGCTGCAGTGCAGTGGGCAGAACATGGAGCCACCAGGCTCCTGCCTCCCGGTGGGGTTCTGTGACCCTGAAGAACCCCATCCCATAGTCGGGGCTGCTCTGCCTACTCATGGGACTGTCGCAAGGACATAAACATCCTCAGGAAGGAACTGAGACACTCCCAGGCACACCTCGTTACTGCCATCATGGAGAAATCTTGTGGATCAGGGCCTCACCATGCTGAGACTTCTTTTAACTTATAACATAGGATACAGTTGCATAGCATTTCTTATCTGAGCTGACAAAAGACTGAACTTTGGCTCTAATACATGCCATGGTCTGCCTTAAGGGACAAAGACAGGACAGAGAATAGTGGGATAACCTATGGTTAGTCACAGAGACCTGCACTCAAATTGGCCGTCACCTACTAACCTGAACAGCCTTCTCCCACTTTAATTTCTTCACCTATAAAAGAGGCTTCAGCCCTACCGATGTGACTCATGGCGGGCAGGCTCCAGAGATTCCTGTTTGGCCATGCTCCCGACACCATCACCAGTTCCTACGCACTTGCCTACACACCCAAGGGTGGATGCTCAACAGTGCCCCCAAGTGTTCCGAAGTGGTAATGTTTCCAGGAGTGGGAACATCATTTATTATTATCCCCACTTTTGAACAGAGTGGGAAAAATCACAATTTTTTTAAACATAAAAAAGCTATAAGGTACTTTCTGATTCATCATCTTTCTGATAGAGGGAGCATTTGCCTAGCTCCAATTCCCTCCCAAGCCATGCCAGTGGGGTGGCTGGAGTAGTAACCTACAAGCCAGAGGCCCAGGCTGGGTGAAATGGATTCCACACACTGTGCACAGGTGTGGCACACACCTCGCTGTCTCTGGGACTGTGTCCTGTTGTCCCTCTCCTACCCGTGAAGGCCTCCTCAGAGCAGAACTCCTAATAAAGCCGCACTCCCTGCAGCCTGGGGCTTCCCACCTGACACCCCTGCTCAGGTACGATGACTGCGACAGGACAGTAGAAGATCCTGTCACAGAGCATCAGCTCACCTTCAGTGGAGGCTGCACTTCAGTTCTCTGCTTTCTGGGGCTCCGCTGCTGAAAGAAAACCAGAACAGACACAGTTACAGACCCCTCACCCCGGGGTCAATCCGTGCTGCGGCCAACCTGGAGGTGATGCGAGAGACTTCAAATCACACAGGTGGGGCTACAAATCCATGTTGGCCACATGCTGGTTGCAAGAACTGGTGCTCTGGGTCACAGTCATAAAACAAGAGGAACGATGCATCTTCATAGGCCAAGTGCACATGAGTAGGTATGGGTCCGTCCTTAACACAAAGAAGATGCTCTACAGAGTCTCATTTGTAGTGCAGGTGACTTTGGTGCAGGTGACGGGCAACCCCGCAGACACCCTGGACAGCCCTCTCCTGGCAAGCCCCAAGGAGGCCAGGCCCCGCACAGCAGCCCCTCCCTGGGACACACGAGGGCTCTCTCTGCGCTCTCCATTCCACCTGGCTAGTTACCATTTGCCGTGATGAGGTTCTCCCCCTGAGCTTCCTCATCCCCGGGTGCCCTGTAAGAAAAGAACACAGCCTGTGAGAGCCTCCGGGGCATATGCAGTGTCACCATGCTCTTGGCGGGTGCAAGGCCATCTGGGATCTGTCCTCTCCAAATCCTCTAAGAGGCTCAAGCACTACCTACCCTGGGGCAGTGCTGGCTGAGGAAGAAGTAGGGATGAAGGGAATAAGGAACTTATAGGCACCTCCTGGTCAGTCCCCAAGATAACTACTAACTCAGAAGGCGACCAGGGCCATGTGGGGGCCTGTGTGCACCCAGCCAAAGGATCTGGGCCTTCTAGGTTAGAAGCCACTGTGGGCTACTGTGGTGGGTTAATGGGGTATGACTTGATAGGGAACAGAAAGAGAGGCCAAGTGTCCACTCAGTGTAAAGAGCCACATACAGGCGAGGCACAAGGACAGTACTTCAAGGTTCTGTAGAGAGAACCTGCACTGCAAGAGTGGCCTCAAGGCCCTTTGCTGGCCATCTCCCAAGCCCAGCTGCGTCACAAGTGTAGACAAAGTTCCAAATCCTTCTTGTCCACCTCCCCTGCCCATGTTCACCTCAAAGGCTGCCCTCAATGTTCGACCTCTGCCTTGCCCTGGGGTCTTCTGGCAATCCTCAAGTTCACTGCCCTCCCTTGCCTCCCACCATGTACACATGTTCTTTATCAGCCAAGAACCCAAGAGAATGCCCATTAAGGCCCCATGTCATGAGCCCCTCCCTGGCCCTCCTGATGCCACCTAGACGGTCAGAGCCATGGTGTTCTTACCGCGGCTTCTGATTGAAACTGCACTTGCATCTGCGACCTAAAAAGCAAAGAAACCATCAAGGTCATAGTCTGTGCCAGCACAAGCTCGAGGTCACGCACCTGGCCTGGCCACAGGAGGGCAGCTCTGAGTCTGCAGCTCGAGGGACTGGGACTGGGTAAATGGCCGTAGCATCGCTCTAGATAATGATCTTAGGTTGGACTAGGGTTCAGTGGAGCCCAGGGGAGGACATTCAACAGCTGGGATGGCCACACCAGCACAATGCAAGGACGCACATGCAAGGGTCCTATGTCGACCCCCAGTGTGGAAAACCTGTCCCCTGTCTCTGTCACTGTCTTGCTCGTGCCCTATTAACACAGGTCTGGGAAAACAACCCCTCCCACTCCCACCTATGCTTACTTCTCATCTACATTTTCCTCGCTCATACTTCTCTTTTTGCCAAGCACTTCTATGTGCTCAGCTGTGCTGCATCCTGGAGCTAACACCGAGGACAGAGCATCCTTTTCTCCTCCCAGAGACACAATGGCCAGACTGCCCGCATCCACCTGGGGCCCCCGTGCACAAGGAAGCAACAAACTTACTCAGAATAAGGAGGATCCCAACAGAGAAGAGGACCACAGCAAACACCAATCCCCCAATCCTCAGGGTCTGGTAGTCTGCCAAGGAGACCAAGGGTGAGCCACGGAAGCAGGGTAGGCCATAGGCTGTGTACATCCCTCCCCACAGGGCTGCACCCCAATCCGCCATCCCCCGCACTGCACCTTGGGTTGTTGAGGCCCCTTACCATAATGAAAAGGGTCTATTTCTTTCTCCTCAGTTGCTGCAAAAATAAACAGTCACAGTCAGGAAGAGGAGAGCTACACAACCTGAATGAGCTTGCCTTACCTCCCAGACCTCAGTACCCACAGAGGGATTCCCAGGACACACAGGGGACACGCACAAGGGCAGGCCTGCTGGCTCGGGGCAGGGAGGGCTGCATTCACAGCACACCCACATTCAGTGCCCCTCTCTATTCTTGCATCACCCCCAGAAGGCAGCTCTGTCATCCTCTAACAAGTGGGGAAACTGAGGCCAGGAAAGGACTCATGACTTGCATAGCTACTTATGGTCCAGTCACTGGTGTGCAGTGAGTTGTAAGGTGCAGGTTGAAAATCCACAAAGGGCTAGAATCTTCCACTAGGAAGGGCTGTGGCTGCCATCCTCCTACTCACCACTGGCCAGGACCGTGGGGACCAGCAGGCTGCAGAGAAAGATCAGCACCACCTCCATCATGTCTAGGAACACAAGAAGAAAGTCATTATTCACTGGACAGAAATCACATGCCAGGTCCCAAACATCAGCCTGGCCCAGGCAAGGCAAACCCCAGCTCCACTCCAGACCAAGGGAACACCCCAAGATCTAAGGGACTGAATTAGAGCAACTGGCAGGCATTAGAACTACACCTGGCAGGCACTAGGACTACGCCATGTCATAGGCCAACACGACAAAAGCATCTGGATTTTGCTATGATCTGTTATGATCTCTGTGTCCTTCTCTCTGGGGCATCTTTTCATGGCCAGTAACCCATCAGAATTCTCCTTTATATCAGCTGGGGGAGAGGTAGATAAAGCACAGCCCACCTACTCCAGCCAGCAGTTGGGAGGGACACTGGAAAGTCACCTGACCCAGGCAGGTCCCTTAAGCTGGCCTTCACATTCTGGAGCAGCCAGGTCAACTCTTCCCAAAGGCTTCAATTGTTCATCTCCCCCAAGGTGACCTAATTAAACAAAGGGAACTTGGAGATGGTTTCTAGCATCAGCCTCCAAATCTCTCCCTTTCCAGGAGATGCTGGAAGTTCCACTGAGGCCTGCTGAGCCTCACCCTTACGGCAAGTACGTTGCCCCAGGATGCTTCATCTGCCTGGTGACCTGCTGGGTACTTGCTCTGAGCATAGGAACTCGGTGACTCTCGAAGCCCCAAGCTGGCCTCCCCGCTGTTTCACCTCTCTGCCACCAGGGGTCAGTGCAACTGCATCCAGAGCCACGCAGAAGCTGGGACTCCAAGGGGATTGAGATATCTGTATCAGAAGGCCAGTACTGCTGTCTTATTTTAGAGTTATTTTTCCCTTAACGTTTACAGTATATATTGTATGTATAGAAGTATGCAGCACACAAGTTATGGAGCACAGCATTAAGATAAACACCTACAAGTAACTAAAAACCTAGATCATTACAAACACTGCATTTGTTTGTATTTTTCTCCAACCCACTCCCTGCCTGATTTCCAAAGGTAATCAGTATCCTGATCACATACATTTTTAATCATTGCCTTGCTCTTCTTTCTAAAAGCTTGCTAGTGAGCAGGAGTGAATTTTCAGGTGTGCAAACTGAGTCAGTCGAAGAGACCTCTTGTACCACAACAGTCTCTACAGTTGGTAAGTTTTGTACACCTAGAAATGTTAGAGGGTAGACCTCATGTCACGTGTCCTGACCACAGTCTAGTTCTTACATTTTCTAGTTCCTGAACACTTAAACATCGCCCCCAGATGCTAGAAGTTCTGTACTTGTTAGCAGTCCTCACCCCTGGCACCCACCATCATCCCAGTGTCCTGACAGCTATTAATCTACACTCTGTCTCTGGATTTGCCAGTGTTGGACATTTCATATTGAAAACAATCATAAAATCCGTGGCCTTTTGTATCTGGCATTCATACAGCATTTTTAAAGGTTCATCAATATTGTAGCTTGTGTGAATGCTTTGTTCCTTTTTATGGCTTAAAAAGAATTCCATTGTACCAGGAATGATGTCTTGTGCCTGCAATCCCAGTACTCAAGAGGCTGAAACAGGAGGGTCATCGTGAGTTTGAGGACAGTATGAGCTACATAGTGAGTATAGAAATGGCTAAAATAAATGCAAGACCCTGTCTCAAAAAATTCCATATTATGACTATATACCATACCTTGCTTTCTTTTTAAAAACATACTGGACGCATACCTATATCTAAATAGTATATTGCTTAACATAGCTTTTTTTGAGATTTAGAACTATAACACCATGGTTACAGCCTCTGGGAGTTGGTTTTTTTTTTTTTTTTTCTCAACATTACATTTCCAAGATCTATTTATATTAATACATTTAACCACAGTCCATTCATTTTTAATGCTGTATAGGCCCAATACCTCACTGTGTAGGTATTGATCCCTTCTCCTGTTAGTGGACATGTGGGGTCTTTCCACCCCCCAATTTATTGCTATTGCAAATAATATACTTTATGTATGTTGCCCAAGGCACACACCCAAGAATGCAGGGGGCACCGTTTCAATTCCCTCAAGTCCCTTGCTCCAAGAAATCCATTTTGCATTACAACCTGATTCACATATATATTCATGTATAACGGAAACATTTTACAAAGCAATGGTGGGTTACTCTGCAGTTTGAAAAATGCTGTTCTAGGGATAGGCCCAGGAGTAAAGTCCTCCATTTGGTTGTATGTTATACAAATTATTGTTAATGCCAATTTAAAATTATTTTCCAAAGATACCTTTATTGTTGTCAACCTAGAGGTATAAAGTAAGGTCTTAACTTGATTACTTAATTAATTTGGGCTTCTGAGTGCTCATGTGCCCTTCCTGTTTCTTTATTGATCATGCATCTTTCATGTCTAACCTCTTATTACCTTTGTGTTCTGTATACTAAACCTCTGTCATTAAGTACCGTTGAGCACCTCTCTCTTAGCAGCTTATCTTTTCAGTGTTTCAGATTGTCTTTCAATGAACAGAATTTCTTAATTCTAATATAGCTGAAAGAAATAAGTTTTGCGGCTTAAGATGTTCTTTTTTCTTTTAAGAAGTTAAAGCCTTTGTTTTTACATTTACACGTTTATTGGATCCAGAGTTGATACTTATATGCAATTCAACGTAGGGGTCTAAGCTTCACTTCGCCCCGTGCTGCTAAGCAGCTACTGGGCGCCGCTTGCCGAGGAGTCTCTCCTCCCTCGTGATGCACCACCCCACCGTTGCCACACCCCTGGTTTCCATCTAGCTTTGTATTTTGGGTTTTTCCTTTGCATGTACTGGTCAGTTTTGCTGCACCATAGCTCGTCCTTCTCACTGGTTTCACTTGCCAGAGATTCACTTACATGCAGTCAATTACAGTCTGAAACCACTGAATGGAAAATACAGATATGTATGATTCATGAATTACATTCTGCCGCGGGTTTTTTTTTTTTTTTTTTTTTTTTTTTGTATTTTAGGGAAGGGTCTACAGGGTGTTCATGGTCTCACTACTAGATCGGACTCATAGGGATCTGCCTGTTTACAGCCTCCCAAGAGCTGGGATTATGGCGCACGCACCACTACGCCCAGTCTCAACTGCTGTCTCAGCATGTCCCAGGGGGCGGGGCCGGCACCGCAGGCTCAGGGATCGAACCGTGACCCCCGCGCCTGTTTGCAGGCGCTTTAATCCACAGAGCTATTTGGCCGGCCCTTGAACACAGTTCTAAGCAGCACAATGAGAGCTCTTGCAGCGCACATCCTGGTCATGAGTCCTCCCTGTGTGTACTGTGTCCACACTGTATCTGCTACCTGCCCGTTACTCACTTAGCTGAGTGAGGCTGCTGTGCCTGATGTGATCACGCTGCTTGTGTTCTAGTAAGCTTTATTTTTTTTAAAAAAAGTAACAACGGCCCCAAAGTGCAAGTACAGTAATGGGAAAAGGAAAAAATCGAAAGTACAACAAACAACATTTATATAGCTATCACAGCACCGTTATAACTGCTTTATCATAATTGGACTTAAACTTTATCACAGGTCTGTATGTATGAATAAGGAAATAGCCTATAGTGGCTATTTTCAGTGCTATCTGGATGCATTACATATCTCCTGGGGCCTTGGGATGTTTCCCCCGTGAATAGAAGGGGACTACCGTGCTGGTGTAAAAGTCATGATGTCTTTGTCCCAATTACTACAGCTTAACTGTAATCTACCACGAGGCCAGAGCGCCCATGCTTTCTTTCCCCCCTCCTTTGGGAATGTATTCTTTATTCTTGGGCTTTTGCTCTCAAACATTTTGAATCTGCCTGTTGAAGTCATCTAATATCAATGGGATTTTCATGAGAACTGCCAAAGTTCTACTTACTGAACATATGAAAAACCTGACACACTTCTTTCTGATCTTGAGTATGCTGCTTAGTAAAGAAATATTTGCAGTATTGTAAAGAAACTTTTCAATGTTCTTTAAGTTTCATAGCTGTTTTCAAATAGGTCTCATACCTCTTCTGTTGGTTCAGTGACACATCTTATTATTTGTATTGTGATTTTAAAACTTATGTTATGTTTCTTAATTTTGCTAGCAAAGAAAAAATCAATTAATTTGTATATATTCTTAAATCCAATAATCCTATGAGACTCTTCTAATAATTCACCTACAGATACCTTTGTATTTTCTCCAGACATATCATCTGTAAATGATACAACAATGTTTCTTCTTTTAAATTATTACACTGCTGATTTATTTCTTGCCTTAGTGCCATAGTGCACTGGCTAAGACTTAAGTGAAACATGGGAAGCGATGACGAACACATGTGAACACTCATGCAGAAATGCACTTGCATGTGAGCACGCACACGCATACGCACATGCATACGCACACATACACGCATGCCCAGTCTCACTACTAATTTCAAATGTGGACTTTTCTGATGCTTTGAAAGCTCCTCTCACCTGGGCTTTCCAAGAGGTTTCTGTATTCTATTAACTACGAGCAAGTGACCTCCAGTGATCTATGGCTGCTCCTCTTGTATCTATCAAAGGAATACATTATATATGGATAATAAAAGACTAGACTTGGTTTGTTGATACGTTGCTTAGGATTTTCGCATTTACATGCAGGAGTGAGACCTGGCTGTAGCCTTATTTTACGTGTGGACCTCACCTTGCTTTGTTGTGGGCTGTGATTGAATGTGCCCCCTAGAAGTTCATGTACTGGGTGGGGCCTTAAAGCCCAAGTCCTATGTTAGATATTCATAAGCAGGGCCTTTGAGAGGTAATTAGGGTTAATGAAATCATGTGGCAGGAAAGAGAGACATGACGTCCTGTTTCCTATGATGCCCACTTCTGTTGTATGATGCAGTACAAAGGCCCTCACCAGGTGCTGATGTCATGCCTTTTTGACTGCCCAGCCTCCAAATCTATGAGCTAAGCAAGGCTTTACTCTTTATAAATTATCCAATCTCAAGTATTTTATCACGGCAACAGACATTTGATTAAGGGAGTGTTAATCCCTGGAACAATTTTCAGAAGATGAGAATGACTTGTCCTTTTACTGTTCAGTAGAACTAACCTGTGAAGCCATCTGGGCTTAGTACTTTCTTTGTGGGCAGGTTTAAAATTGCCTATTCAATAAATTAATAGTTTCAGCACTCTTCAGATCCTCATTTTTCTTGATATTCAGTGCATTATACCTTGGCTGTAAGGATTTTCTCTTCTCCGCTTTCAAATTTATTGCTATAAAGTTGTCCATGGTCTTTTCTAATTGTCACTTTAACTTCTATTAGATTTGTAGTACATCTTCTTTCTCATTCCTAATATTTCTTCTGATAATTCCTTTTTTGCTTGATCAGTTTCACTATAGGCTTAATTATTTTATCTTATTAGTCTTTTATTGTCCTCTAAATTGGTCTTTGGGGACTTCGTAGTGATTCTCTTGGTCTTAAATTCTATTTTACTTTTTACCTTTCTGTGTAATATGTAGTCTGTGTAAATATTAAAAACATCAGAGCTGTATTTTTTAAGTGCAACCTGAAAGTCTCTAATATGTCTCAAATTTACTCCATTTATTGTGACTATTGATACATCTGGCTTGATTTTGGCAATTTTCCTCTATTGTCTTACGTTTATTTCTCTGTTCTCAATGTCTTTTTTCCTTCCATATTTTGGATTAAGTACTTTTTTATTTACTTTCTCTTCCTACTGGTTTAGAAATTATGCAACCTGTTTCTAATCTTTTCATGATCACCTTTTGAGCTTTGTGTATTCAAGAAAAAAATTTTTAAGCCTTATGGTTTTATTAATAGCTATAATAGTTATTAGGTTAAATTACACCTTGAAATTACCAAAGTATAAATCACACCTTTCAGATGCTACTGTGCATGCAATACAAATGCTTAACGTTTGTTATTTCCTGAAGACAGTGTTTGGACTCACCCATGTGTATGGTAGTCAGCCTCAGTCTACACCAAATATCTCCCAGTACTCAGATCCGTACATATAGTTGGCCCCTTCACTGCAAAGGGCCTGGTCTGTGTGACCAATAAAATGTGCCAGACGTTTAAGTACGTCACTTCCAATAAACATTAGGTTAAGAGCTAATGGGCTTTCCCTCCCCTCCTGCTCCCCATCCACTCTTTTCCTGTCTTCCTTGTTTTCTTGTTGTCCTTCTCCCTCCTCCTCTTCTTTCTCTTCCTTCCTCTGTCTCTGTCTCTGTCTGTCTCTCTCTCTCCCTCTCTCTCTGTAAGTTAATATTATGCTGTTAAGAAATATATTTACAAAGTGATTTATTAACCATTCTTTTTCAATCTCAGCTATCCTTAACCATTTTTTTTTCTTTCTAAAGGCTATCTTTTAGATGCTTCTTTCATGAAGACTTACTGATTGTAAATTTTTTTTTGTGTATCTGAAAATATTTTCATTTCACCTCTATGGTTATCCAAACAATAACTTGTTTTATTCTTCATTTTAGGGGATCCCCATAATTTCAGTCTTCTAGAGCTCAAGCCTTTGCATGTCTGGCTACCTCTTCCTCATGAATGTGGTAGGAGTGGCCAACTTGCTTCTGCTCAACAGAATATGGCAAAAAATGTCAAATACCACAGTGTTACCGCTGTTATGTTACAAAAGACCATGCCTTAGCAAACTGGAATTTGTTCCTTGGCTGGGTTTAAAAACTAAGCTGCCATGTTGTGAAAAGACCAATGAAAAGAAGCATAAGG
>PVKA01003439.1:83123-110013 GCA_004027165.1 Ctenomys sociabilis
AAAAAAAAAAAAAAAAAAAAAAAAAAAAAAAAAAAAAAAAAAAAAAAAAAAAAAAAAAAAAAAAAAAAAAAAAAAAAGAAAAGAAGCATAAGGCAAGGAATTGTGGGAAGCACCTAGCACCTGAAAGAAAGCAGCCTTTGACCAATAGCCAGCAAGATAATGAAGACCTCTCTCATGCCACAGAAATTTATTTCTACTAGGCTACAAGCAGAGCTTTCCCCAGTCAGTCCTCATACCAGATTGCAACAACCCCAACCAACACCTAGACCTGTGACTTGTAAGACTGTGGAGGAAAGAACCCAGTTGAACTGTTGACCTCTGACCCAAGGAAGCTATCCGATAAATAAATGTGTCCTTTGAAGCTTCTGAGTTTATAGTAATTTGTCACACAGTGATAAGCTAATAAAACTCTACTCCTGGAAGGTAGTTTGGCCATATGTACAACTACAGGCTGATAATCACTTTTGCTTTATACTTGGAAAACACTATTCCACTGCTTTCTGATTTCCATGAAGGCTGTTGAGAAGTGTGTGCCACTTTCTTCCTTTACAGACATTCTTTCCATCTTTTCTCACCTTGATGTTCTGAATTTCATCACAGTAATGTCTACATGTAGATTTATTTTCATGTAGAGTAAGTCTCTGACTTGCAAATCAGCTCTGTTTCAAGGCAGTGTTCCTAAGTCAGATCCATTCCCTCGTCTGTGCCCTTGGCACAAATATACAATGCATGTTGCTTTCTTTGCTCTTCCTAGCAGGCGCCTCCACATTGCCACTGCTTTTCCTTTTGCTTTGGATCCTCCTGGGCTCTGGTTGAGCACAGTACAGCAAGCACACAGCAGCACAACCGTGACAATGTCCTGCAGACATGTGGGCTAATCCCATGATTTGTCATATCTACACCTACTCATAATGGTAATGTATCATCAAAAGTTCAAAACTCAAACATTCATAAGTTGGGGACTTCCTAGATTCTCTTGTGTCTCCTTTGCCTGTAGATTCTTCCCATTTCAAAATTATGAAAAACTCTCCGGTATTATCTCTTCAAATGTAGCTTGTGATGGGTGGCAATGGATTGTGTCAACTTCAGCAAACAATGCCCAACTAAATTGATTTAAAGATCAGGGATATAGCTCAGTGGCACAGCATCTGCCTGGCAAGTATACAGCCCTGAGTTCAATTCTCAGTACCAAAATAAATAAAGAAACTCAGCATAGTTCTTGGTGTAGGAGACCAACTCTGGAAGAAATTATTCCCGGGATGTTAAAAAGGGGAAATGAAGAAGGAGGGACTGTTTCTGTTTCTGTTGGAGGAGTCCAGTCTTTGTTTTCACCCTGCACGTCATCTGGCTCTGAGCACACTCTGCAGGCTCTAGCATTGATCCTGCAGCCTTTTGGCGCAGACCCTCCAGCCTCCTGACGCAGGCTCCCATGGGACAGTCCCAGGGGAGCTCCAGGCCGCTGTAGGTCCTTCTGGTCTCCTGCACTGCTTCTCACCTGACTGTGGGGGGCCATCACAAACTGATCTGTAAATTCTCATGGAGCTGCACCTCTTGTCTCTCTCGTAAGCACTGACTGATACACTGCCCTTCCTCCGTCCTATTTTTTCTTTCTTACAATGATTAGAAATATACTGGATACCTCATTTTATTCTCCATTTCACTTAACTGCTTTTAGCTTTCACTTTCTTTCTCTGTGCCACATGCTGAGTAACCAAGACTTATTTTCCATTTCCATTTCGCCTTTTAACTGTTCAACCACTGTGAACCTATCCATTTAATTTTTATTTCAATGACTGTATTATTTATTTCACATATTCTGTTTGGCCTTTGCTCAAACTGGTCAGTTATTTGATTTGTCTTCGTTGCCTGTTCTTTTATATGATCTCATTTAGTTTCCTTCAACATTTTCTACGTAATTATTTCATATTCTATTTTTGATAATTCCAAAATCTTAAATGGTTAAGAGTCCAAATCTATTTATTGCATTTGCGCCTTTCAAACACAGAGACTTGGTTTTTGCTGTGTTTAGTAATCTCTAATTGTGAACTCCGTGTTTGCTAGATTTTAATCTGTGGGAAATTAACAGATCTAAAGTGGGATACTTTCCTCCAAGAGATAATGTTATTTGCTTTTTCATGGAGATGGAAGGTAGCAGGTATCACCTTACGGCCACTTCCCCCTCTCAAGGCTGCTGGGCTTAACATGAGGGTCTCAGGTTTGGCCTCCCAGCCTTGCTGGGCTCAGTGGCTGTGGGTTTGCAGAATGTAGCACTGTCAAGTAGCATTCATTGGAGGAGCAATTCAACTTGAATTGTTTTACATTTCACATAAGCCAGGATTAGTCTTACATCATGAGTTTTTAGGTTTTTCGGCTTCTGATAGAGAAGTGTTTAGCCTGTGGAAAGACATGGTGGCTGATACGTGTTCTTAGTAAATCTCGGGCTACTTATCTTTTCTTTGAGATGGGCCTCACTATATTGCCCAGGTTGGTCTCAAACTTGTGGCATCAAGCAATAACCAACCCCCACAGCCCAAGCAGCTTGGACTCCAGATGCACACCCCTGCACATGACTCAGGGATCAAATACTTTACAGTTCCTTTAATTACTGAGGCAATCATATTGTCATAAATACACTTTTCAAAGTAGAAAGTTTATGCACTTCATATTTGTGAAATCTCCTTCCTTCCCTCCCTCCCTCCCTCCCTCCCTCCTTCCTTCCTTCCTCCCTTTTTTCCTTGTGTAAAGTTTATTGCTATCGCCCAGACAAGTTGTATCCACAAATTTCAAATTCAAATTGCATCAGATCCTTGTGCACATAGTGAAGAGTCTAGACTCAGGGTCTGGAGGACAGAACTGGACACAAAGGCTTTCAAGTCCTAGGGGCTTTGCTGCATGTCGGATCTGAAGTGCCAGAGGGAAGGAGACTGGCCCTAGCCAGCAGTGGTGCTAGTGCGCTAGCAGGCTCCTCCTGGTAGGAAACACACGCCGAGGAGTCCAGGCTTCAGTGGTCAGAAGCTCAAGGCACTGCTGTGCTTTCCCCTAATCCCTGATAATCACCTCCTCGGATGCTCAGGTTCAAGTCAATTCTAGAAACACTGAGTTTCTAGAAAGAGCCATGCTGTTCCGTGTCTCCAAGGGATAAATAAATGAACAAGATTCAGCTTAGCTACCAAGGACAGGAACACTGTGTCAGCAAAGGGCTCAGGTACATCAGCAAGTCTGAGGAGGGCTACCCAAGAGGTAGAGACTCACACAGCTAACGTCCATAGGAATAGGGAGAGGAGCAGAGATTATGAAAACCTAGAATTTCCCACAGAAGAGTTAACATTTCAGTGGAGCCTTGGATGCCGGACAAGAGTTTGATAGATAAGACTGAGAAGAGAGAAGAGGAAGGGCAACTTGACACAGCAAAGGGCATGAACAGGTGGGGGAGGGTGACAAACAGCATTCAGCTCAAGTTCAAATTCAAGATGAACCTCAAGACATTTCACTCAATGAAACTGGCTTCCTCAGAAGGAAGTTGAGCAGGTGAGAGGGCTTCACCCATCAGAAATGTCTGCGCGACATAAGGGAGGGCTATGCCACAAGCCGCCAAGTGTTTCCCATTTCCGGCGGAAGACACCTTCCCAACAGTGGGTAACCCAGCCTAAGTAAAAACAGGCTGAGTTAGTTAGTGGTGAGAATCCCAAGATGGCAGGCAGGAACCAGCCTGTGGAGAAATAGAAGCGCCAAGCAACGATGTCAAGACCTGCCTTTATACTCTAAGGCAAGCATTTCAGGCCAAGTTATAGTTCCCTGAAAGAAATACTGTCAGAGATTTGAAAAGTCACCTATGGTCCACACCTTCAGGCTGCTGCCAAGGTGCAACCCCACCAGTGGCAGCGGGTCTCCTCCTCCAGGTGCCTCTTGGCCCCCAAACCTATTTTGAAAAATCTCATCAGTGATACAGATGACCCTGGCCAGGCGTCGAGGGGCCAAGTACCCACACTGAGCCTTTGAGGTGACACAGAATGCCTTTGTCTCTGCTTAGACAAGAAATTCTGGGCAGCCTCCTTGGCTCCCACACTGTCCCTTAGGGTCTCCACCCCCCCTTCCACATTCCTTTCTGCCTCCTCCTGAGGAGGAGGCTGGCTGGCTTGGAGCTGGCTGGGCTTGGAGCTGGCAGGTTAAGAGGTGGAAGAAATGATAACATTTATATCCAGGCCAGAGTTTATGGAGCAGGTAGGAGAGAGGAGTGAGGAATCCTTGGGTGAGAGAAAAGCAGGGTACAACTTAATGGGCTGGGAGGGGGTGCTCAGAAACGGCCCTTGAACTTCAGTGTGCATGGAAGCAGGAGGGCCTCGTCATGCTGGGACCTAGGGCCTGTGCCTAGAACCCTATAGACCTGGCTTGCTAAAATAGGGACCCAAGAAATCATGGCTGCTGCAGTGAAGGGCTCCCTGCCTCCTTGTTCTCTTGCTCCCCATTTCTTTAATTCTAGGTTACTTAGACCATTGTCTCCTGGCCCAATCCCACTGGCCTCCGCTGTCCGGCACAGAGAGAAGGAATCTGGCCTCGGTGCCTTTTTCCTCCTCTCCACGCCCTCGGTTCTCTCTGTAAACAGCTGACATTTCAGCTGGCGGCAGCATTTCCATTAATTTTCTCCTCCCGTCGTCCTGCCGCTCGTGCGGCGCCCGCTGCGTGTGCAAGAGGAGAACATAATCAGAAAAGTTTCTCTGGTGATTATCTTTCCATACTGAGTCACATAATTTCACTTAATTGCTGGGTAAAAGCTGCTTGGAAAGAGAAGCTACCAGTCGATGATACAGCAGCATGGTGTATTATTTCGGAGTCCATGCAGCAGTGAGGTAGATCCAAATTCCGGGGTCTATTGTGACAGTAACTCAGAAATGACCTCCCTTCAAAGGCAGGGGCTCCAAATTACAGTGAAACTTCGTTATCCTATGTTCCTGCTTTTCTCTCTGGCTCCCAAAGCCTCATTAGCCCTCCCCAAGGCACCTGCTTGCCTCTCCGCAGCCTCAGCCCATGGCCATGACCAGAGACCTCACGGTCTGGGCCCCAGGAGGACACCCCCAGAGAGCCCAGTACCCCATGGCCCCTGCAGTGCAGTAGGCTGGGTTTAGTCCCAGGCGGCAGCAGCAGCACCTGTCTCCATCGACAGCCTGGCCTCGCGCTAGTCACCTCCCTCTTGTAGCAGCGACCTATGCCAGGTGCACCATGCCGCGCAGCTGAGGTGACTGCAAAGCCTGGTGCCTCTGCCCACTGCTCCCCCAGGAGCGAGGCTTCTTAACTCCAAACCCATTTTTTTAGAGAAAGAAAGAGGCAGAGAGAGAAGCATCAGAGTGCTGGGGTGCAGACTTTGGGCCTGCTCCGGCAGCCTCCCTCTGTACTTCTCTGCTGTGAGTGGCCACGCACGCCAGGGAAGGGTGCCCACCTCGCTAGTGGCCCCACGGCCACCTGTACTGCTCTGCCGGGCCCCACACACACACTTGTTTGTACCCAGCCCTCACAGACTGAAATTGCCTGGAGGGGCCAAGTAAGCTCTACACATAGGGCTACAAAGAAAGAGAAGCAGCTCCTGCCAAGTGCCCCCAGCGTCCCCACCTTCCTGCATATTCAAAAGGAGCCAGCAGGAGGAGAGACTCCACCTGCCAGCTCACCCAACTGGGAACTTTCCCTCCTGGGGCAGACAACAGCTTACTTAGGAGGGCCAGGGTTTTTTGTTGTTGTTGTTGTTTTTTTAACGGATTACAGACTTGGGCCCAGCTACTTCACTGTCCCACCAGCTCCGAAAGGCCATTTTAAAGGTCAAGTAACACAACACATGCAAAAGTTCTTTGTACACTCAAGTGCTGTAACAATAAATGCATCATTATGAGTACCCACGCCCTGCCAAGTCTCATTTTAAGTGGTTTACTCATTCAATTCTCATAGTCCCAGAGAGTGGCTGTTATGAGGATCTTTTCCTTTGTACAGATATGTAAACTGAGGTCAGGAAACGTCAATCATTTGCTCCAAGTCCCAGAGCTAGAAAGTAGCAGAATCCAGATTCAAAAATCAAGTGCCCTGGCCTCACCTGGTGTGGAATCACTCAGCTCTCCTGCCTCTCTGTGGCTTGGTGGCCTTAAGCAAAATGCTTAACCTCTCTGAGCCAACTGTAAAATGGGGACAATAATGTGCATCTGAGGGGCGGCAAGGATCAGGTGGGGGAGGCTCTGTGGGGGACAGCTCTGTCTGCTAGCCCACTGATCTCTGCTTCTCTGCCTGCCAACTTCTACTGGAAGCCTCTTCCTCCCTGCCCCAGCTCTGCCACAGGCTGACACCCAGCCCTTCCTGATGGCTAAGAGGAACAGGTAGGAAATTTCAGTGTACCCCATTATGTGCCACATGAGGACCCAGAATGGAAGGGACAGAGAAGCAACGCTGTGATGGGCAGGGGTGCAGAGGATTCTGGGGCAAGAAGGTAAGAACTGGCCAGGAGGGAAGCAGAGAGGGCACCAGGGAGGATTCTGGGAGTGTCGGGCCTGCCCTTTGGGCAGCTCAGCTCAGGCTCCCTGCCTTGCCTAACCAGATGGGGCTCCCTTTCTGCGGGGTTCCCTTTCTGCCGTCTGCAAGGAGGAGGGACGGGTGATGCACACCGCCATGCAGGCAGCAGAGGACAGTGACACTGACCAAAACCAAAGAAAGCCCCTCAAAGAGACACACAAACAAGACAAGCAGAAAGGACATAAGCCCCAGAGGCAAGAAACCCCAGCGGAAGCCAGCATGAAAGGGAAGAGAGCCCAGCAAAGGGACAAGAGGCTAAAAGATGGGATGGGGTGGCTCAGAGCCAATGCTCTCAGTAAAAACTGAGCCAGAAAAGTGGAAAGGAAGGACCCAGAGGGAGAAACAAAGACAGGTGAAGCGTGCAAAATGGAAAGAAAATCTTCCCGAGTAACCACTGAGCAAGCCTGCACAAGCCAGCATGCACGCAGTCCCCTGAAGCAAGGGGCCCACCCACACACCCTGGATGCTCCAGTGGCCTCCCTGGGGTCCCTGCGCTCTCAGGTCACAATGATCTTCCAAACAGCACAGAGAGGAAAACCCACTCCCATACTGAGCCTGCAGATGAAAATCCAACCAGCAGTTGATATTCCCAAGAGGAAATGGCTCCCACTGTTTCCCAAGTGCGGGTCGGCTGCCCTGTGGGAGGTAGCGTCCCTGCTGGACAGAGGGCAGGAGCCGGCAGGGTCCCAACCTGAGGCCCAGCCTTTGAGGTCCTCTGGTATGGCTCTGGTCAGCATGCCCAATCTACCTCCTCTGAGGAGAAGTGACTGCCACTCACAAGGGCCCCTCAGTGTGCCTAGGGGGTCTGCTGGGGATACACAGATGAGGCCATGGGGCCTTCTGTAGAAGTAGGAGGCTGTTCCTAATGTGACCGAGGTCTTCTGGCCTCCTTGGGTTCAGGCAAGTTGTACCAGGACAGGGACTCAGCCTGGACTTTCTAGAAGACTTTCTTTCCATTTTGCACACTTCACCTGTCCTTGTTTCTCCCTCTGTGTCCTTCCTTTCCACTTTTCTGGCTTAGTTTTTACTGAGAGCATGACCGTCAGGAGAGGGAGCAAGTCTGTTAGCATGTCCCTACCCCACAGGGCTGCTGTTTTCTCTCATGTCGTTTGGAGTGATGCTGGTGGTGGCGATGATGACAGTGATAACAATAATATCACCCAACATCTATAAGACACCCTACTCACCAAGCAACTTCTCAAGCATTAACTCAAAGAAATACCACAACTATATGCAAAGATAGTTATCAAGGCAATTTTATGTGTTTCAAAATGGAAGGCTCTGAGTTAAGCTATTGCTCAAAGTTCCACCAATAATAACATTCCTAGGACTGTCACCTAATTCTGTTGATTCCAAATACTGTACACTTTCTACTCTTCCTTGCTGCCTCCCTTGCAGATGTGACAATGTACATGGACAAAGGAAAATAAAAATAGTAATCTTAAGTTATTCCTGGAATGCAAGGATAGTTCAGCATACAACAAATAAATCTAAACAAAGGGAAGGGAGGGGACAGCACAATTCTTGGCTTGAAAATATACTACAAAGCTACTGTGACAAAAACAGCATGGTACTGGAAAAAAACAGAACCAAGGATGAACAGAATTGATAAGAAAATGCAAAAGCTACTCAAAACATACTCAGCCATTTTAACTTTGATAAGGAGCGAGTACCTTCACTGGAAGACAGGCAGCCTCTTTAGTAAATGGTGCTGAAAAAACTGGCTTTCTACATGCTAATGCTTAAAACTAGAGCCATATCTTTCATCATGCACTAAACTACAATTGAAATAGATTAAAGATCTAAATATTACAACTAATACTCAATCTGCTGGAAGGTAGAACTCTTAAAGCCATCAGTATAGGCAAAGACTTTATCAACAAAACCCTAATCACACAAGAATGATCACAAGGAATCAATGGCTGTGATCTCATCTTATTAAAAAACTTTAACACAACAAAAGAAACCAACGACTGAATGAAGAGACAGCCCACAGAATGGGGAAAATATTTGCCCACTATACTTTCAAGAACTAATATCTAGAATATATAAAGAACATACAAAAAAATCAGACGCCCTCAAATTTAAAGACCCAATCCAAAAATGGGCACCTATGGGCCAGCCAAATAGCTCAGCAGATTAAAGCACCTGCAAACAGGCACTGGGGCCAGGGGTTCGATCCCCAGGCCTGCCAAGCTGGCCTCACGCCCAGGGTGCTTTGAGATGGTGACTGAGACTGGGCATAGTGGCATGTGCCTGTAATCCCAGCACTTGGGAGGCTGTAAAAAGGAGGATCACTACGAGTCCCATCTAGCAGTGAGACCCTGAACACTGTAGACCCTTCCCTAAAATATTTTTTGTTTTAAATGGGCACCTGAAATGTACAGACACCTCTCAGATAAAGAAATACAAATGGCAAATAATGATATAAAAAATGTTCCAAGATCATTTGTCATTCAATAGCTACAAATTATAACAATCCTGAGATTAAAAAAAAAAAAAGGCTATTGTCAAGAAATCCACCAATAACAAATGCTGCTGGGCTGTAGGGAGAAGGAAGCCTTCTCCACTGCTGGTGGGAGTGTAGAATGGTGCAACCACTGTGGAGGTCAGTGTGGAGACTCCTCAAAAAACTAGGACTAGGGGTTCCTTCAACTCAGCTATTCCCCTTCTTGATGTAGACCCGAAAGAACAGTATCACACCACAGAGATACATGCACACCCACGTTTATAGCAGCACAGTTTGTAATAGCCAAATCTAGGAATTTGGTTAATACAGCCCAAGTGCCCACCAACTGATGAATCAGCAGAGAACATGTAGTTTCTTACACAATGGAATACTATTCCGCCAAAAGGAGGATGAGCTTTAGACATTTCTAGATCTGGATGCGCTCGAGACCATGCCCTGAAGTGAAACAAATTGGACATATATTCAAATATTACACAGTGTGGAGCTGGAGAGATAGCTCGGTGGTCTAAGCACCTGCCTGGGTTTGGTCCCCGGTACAGCATGCCATGACAGCCCTGGAACCCTGGGCACACTATGCTGGCCCTAAAACCAGGGATGGTGGCACACACTTGTAATCCTAGCACTGGGGAGGCTGAGACAGGAGGATCACTATGAGTCCAGGCGGCATGGCAAGATCCTGCACCAAATAGATAAATATATAAAGATTTTTAAAAATTTAAAAATGTATTACACAGTTCATCTGGAGTGTGAAACCAAAAGTGTAAATAAGGAACCGAATGTATAATAGATATTGAGAAATGGGAAGGAAGTGTTCAAAGGAGAAGGGGAGCTAGGGAGGAGGAAGAGAGAAGGAGAAGAAGGATAGGAGGAAAAAGTGGAAGCAAAGCTTTTGTAAATAAGGAGGGGAAGGGGCTGGGAGATGGCTCAGTGGAATCTTCCCTGGCAAGCACAAGGGCCTGAGTTTGAACCCTGGTTCCACCAAAAATAAATAAATAAATAAATAAATAAATAAATAATAATAATAATGAGGGGAAGAAGGATTGTAGGAAGGGGAGGGAGATGGGAACAAAGAAGCAAGAGATACTATGTACAGGTACAGTTCCCTGTGATGAACGTTGTCACTGTGCAAATCTAAAATGTATCATTAAAATACAGTTTTGCCAGGCATGGTGGTACGCATGTGAGGTCCCAGCACCTGGGGGGCTGAGGCAGGAGGATAACTGCAAGCTCAAGACCAGTGGGCTGCAAAGTGAGCTCAAGGCCAGCCTGCACTACACATCAAGGCTGTATTTAAAAGAAAAAGTTTTAAAAATCAGTCTAATATACCACATTAAGAAAATGTTGCCAAGACACATAACTTTCTCAACTGGTACAGAGGAAGTACCCTCAAAATTTCACCTCCTCTCCTGATAGACACTCAACAAATAAGGAATGGAAGGAAACTGCTCTAACCTAATACAAGCCATATATGAAGCATCACTGGCGAAACATCAGTACTCAGCGGTGAAAGCCTGAAAACTGGGCCTCCAGCAACAGAAGCAAAGCAAGGGAGCCCACCCTCGCCATGACCATTCAACACAATATTGGAAGCCCTACCAGAGCATCAACAAGAAAAACACAGAAAGTGCAACCAATCTGAAGGAGAAGCAAAACTCCCTTGTTTAAAGATGTTCCGGTCTTCTACATGGCAACCTAAAGATTACACATATGCACCAGATTCTTGGAACAGATGAATTCAGCAAAGTAGCAGGAGATGAAACCAATACACGAAGCTTGGTGTTTGTGTGGAAAAAAAATGAATAGACCGAAATGGAAATTAGGAAAGAAGTGCCATTTATCAGAGTGTCTGAAAGAGTGAAATACTAGAAATTAAGAAGCTGAAAACGTATACATTATACACTATAAAATGTTTCTTAACAAATGAAAGAAGATATCAATGAATGGAAAGTCATCCCTTTTCACAGATTGGAATACAGTGTTGTTAAGATGTTAATACTAAGCTGGGCATGGTGGCACGTGCTGGTCCTCCCAGCCCTCTGGGAAGGTGCAGCAGGAAGGTCACAAGTTCACGCCAGCCTGTTCAAGTAAGTAACTTAGCAAAACCCTGTCTCAAAAAAGTCTGGGAGCCGGGCATGGTGGCGCATGCCTGTAATCCCAGCACTCGGGAGGCTGAGGCAGGAGGATTGTTGTGAGTTCGAGGCCAGCCTGAGCTACAAAGTGAGCTTAAGGCCAGCCTGAACTGCATAGTGAGACCCTGTCTCAAAAAGACAAAAAAAAAAAAAAAAGTCTGGGGATATACCTCAGTTCCAGGGCCCTGGATGAACCCCCAGTACTGAAAAAAAGCCAACACTCTCTCTAAACAATGTAATGTACAATGCTTATCAAAATCACAATGTATTTTATTGTATTCTAAAACTCATATGAACTTGCAAGAGACCCCAAATAGCTAAGACAATCCTGAACAAAGTTTCTATACTTCTTGATTTTAAAACTACAAAGCTATAGTAATCAAAACAGCATGGTACTGACATACAGACAGAGATAATGCTAACAGAATATAACAGAATAGAATCTAGAAATAAACCCACGTGTAAAGTCAAATGATTTTTTTAACAAGGCTGCCAAGGCCATTTAGAAGACAGCCTTTTAAAGAAGTGGTTCTGAGGCTGCTGGAGAGATAGCTCAGTGGTCTAAGTGCCAGCCTGGCAAGCAGAGGGATCCGGGTTTGATCCCCAGTACCACATGCCCTGCCAGTCCTAGGCTCTGAGCCAGCCACCAAAACTGAGCATGGTGACACATGCCTGTAATCTCAGCACCGGGGAGGCTGAAACAGGTGGATCACTATGAGTCTGAGCTGCGTAGTGAGACCCTGTACCAAATATGTAAATTAAATAAGTAAAGAATTAATTTTTTAATGAAGCAGTACTGGGAATATTAGATGTCCACATGCAAAAGAATACAGTTGGATCCTTCCCTGGTTCCATGTGCAGAAACTAATTTGCAAAAGATAAACAGACCCATAAAACACTTAGCACACAAAGCAAAAGCTTCATAATATTGAATTTATAGTGATCTCTTAAATATGACAACGAAAGAAGAAATAAGTTGATGAAAACCATTTCGTGCCCTAAAAGACACTATCAACAATGTAAAAAGACAACAAAAGAATGGGAAAGGGGCTGGCAAGATAGCTCAGCGGTCTAAACTGCCTGAGACAAGCTCAGGCAGGTGCAGGGGCTGTGGCTCAGTCCCGGCACCACATGCCACACCAGCCCTGCCCTCAGGGCGTGCTGAGCCTCCCCACCCCCCCCAAAAAAAACAGGAAAAATACTTGTAAATTATAAATTGGGTAAGGGATTACTATATAGAATACATAGAGACCTCCTAAGACTCAATAACAGAAAACCAACCAATTCAATTAGAACATAAGCAAAGAGAAAAAACAATAAGGAAAGCAGTTAAAAAGATAATCTCCCCAAAGATGATACACAATAACCAGGGAAATGCAGACAAAAACTACCTCTCTTCTTGCCCAGCCCTGTTACGCTCACGGTGACTAAAGGCTGGGGGAAGCGGTAAAATCTACAACAGTACGGTGTCTGTAAAAGTAGTTAATGGCTCCCTAAAATATTTTTAAAACTAGAAATATCATATGACTCATCAATTCCACACCCTGGTACATTCCCAAGAGAATCAAAAAGGGTCTCAAGGAGATTACCCGTGGAGCCACACCCACAGCAAGCAGCAGCACACACAAAAGCAACCCTGCGTCCACCAACACAGGAATGCACAAACCAAACGCAGCCTTGGCACACAGTGGCATATTATTCAGCCTTAAAAAGAAAAGAAATTCTGACATATGCAGGAGCATGGACAAACCTTTAAGACATTACACTTCGTGAAATAAACAATTACATAACAGAAATGGGGGTAGGGTGATAACTGATAGAAAAAAAAAAAAAAACGCTGACCCCTGAGCTACAGCCAGGACAGGCTCACTTGATAAGAGAATAAACTGGATAAAAATAACCCCAAATCCAGCCTTCCCAATTTCTGACATGCATTGTGTGTTTTTACATTTCCCTTCACGTCTTTGTTCCCGACACCGTTGCTCTCACGGTGACTGATGGCTGGAGGAGGCGGGCACCCTGCGGCCTTAGGAGAAGCATGCAGCTGTGGACTTGTCCTCTGTTGTAGGGTTCCAGCTGCTCAGTCATGCCCCATCACTCCCAGCTGAGATTTCCCATCCTTGCCAATGAATGTCCCCCTCCCTGGCCTCTGCCTGTGTCACAGCAGCTGCTGGGCATCCTGCTGCCCATACCCAGTGTGTCGGCGCATTTCTGCTGGGAGCTGAACTGCATCCAGAGCAGTTGTAGGTGGTCTGGCCCCTGGCACTTGGCTGGCAGGGGATGCCGTCAGAACTCCGCACCTCGCAGCCGGCAAGAGCGATCACCTTGCTTCTGGCATGGCTAGAATTGTCGGGTGTGGATCTGAAATAAAGACCGCCCCTATTCAAACATACATCTGCCTCACAACATTCTCTCAAAGTGAGACCTTAAAGGTCATTAAATCCTTTCTTTAAAAGAGAAATTCTCCCAATCTCAACAATCATTTATATGTTAGCCTGATTTATTTAAGCAGGTTGCTTTCCACAAGGCTGAGATTTGCCTGCATTTATAGTTGAGAGAGTTTCATGCAGAAAGGGAGAGTAATTTTGGAACAAGGTGTGATTCTGGAAAGAGTGACACCTTTCTCCTTCCAGTAACCTTGACAACCCTGCGCATCTTGCTCACCCTGGAGGCTGGCGTCTGAGGGAGCTTACTGTCTAAGGAGCCACATTCACAGGCGCCCCACTTCTTCCTTGGCCTTGCATGGCAATATCTCAGCCACACCAACTCCTGCAGCATCACTCTCTAATCTGGCCCTGTTTTCCCATCATGCCCTGGGGTTGGGGCAGCAACTGCACAGGTCTTTAACCACCTCTCGCTGCTCTGTCCAGAATGTGGACTATTGCCTGATCACTCTCCCTGCCATATATTCCGGGCACTTCCCTCCTACATTCGAAAGCACTGTGTGGTGCTTCAGTGTCCTATTAATCTTTTCAAATCTATACATTTTTTTCAACATATAATGACTTGTAAGTCTAATCCTTTTCTGCCCTTCTAGAATTTCCTCTCACTGCTTGCAACTGAGATGCTCCACTTCCCATCTCTGCCCTGGGTGTTTCTATCTTCACTGTGCATTCTGTCCCTTCCACTTAGAAAGCTCTTGTTGATCTCAGTTCTCAACCATGGCTGCACCTTAGATCATACAATTTTTTTTCTTTCAATAAAGATTCCTGGGAATCAATTAAGTCTCATTAAATTCTAAACTGTGGGGTGTGGCAAAGGCTTCAGTAAATATTTTAGAGTATCCCGGTGGTTTTTTTGGGAGGTGGTATTGGAAATTGAGCTCAGGACCTTGCACTTGTCAGGTGGGTGCTGTGCTGCTGAGCCACACTGCCCGATACAGGCCTACTTCTAACACACAGCCGGGACTGAGCAGTGTGCTTGCCCACCCGGCCCTGCGGCCTACAGACTGCCCCTTCTCTGCCATTGGGCACACCTGCTGCCCACTGAGTGCTGACTCGGTACATAGAACATTCTGTTCCATGCTCAATTAATAAAGCTTCAGCTGAAAGGTCTGTGTGCTGCCCGCGTGTAGCAAAACCTACAGCAGTGCAGATAACCAGGGAGTGTGTTGGCGAGTGGACTGCCTCAAGGACCAGGGGAAGCCAAGACCAGCAACCACAGGCTGGAGATGCACTGCCTGGGTGGACAAAGGGAGGCAAAACCAGTGCCTTCCAAGCCAACAGTGGCGCACAGTGACAGTACAGACTCTCACAGTGACAATGGTTCTTCACTTCTGCGACTGTCTTTCCCCAAATCCCTAATCATGAGGAAAACACCAGACAGGTCCTAGTAGAGGGGCAACCTACAACAGCCCTGAGCAGTCCTCCCAGCACTATGGCAGCGATCAAACACCAGGAGGACCTGAGACACTGTCTCGGCCAAGAGGAGCCTCAGGAGACATGATGACCGAACACAGCGTGGTGTTCCGCCCGGGATCTGACAACAGACAAGGTAGGTAAGAACCAGGAAATGTGAGTGAAGTGTCAACTTTAATTAATAAAAAGGTATCAATAGTGATTCACGAGTTGTAACAAACGCACTACACAGGTGAGATAGGAAGAATGGGAAATCATGCATGGCGCACATGGAAATGAATGCTGGAATTCTGGGATATCTGCTAGTTTTTTGTTTTTTTAATTTGAAATCATTCTGAAAAAAAATAAAGTCTGTTCATAGAAAAAGAAATTAAAAATTCAGTGAAAAACCTCAAACATTCCCCCATCCCATCTCCTCATTCCTGCCTCACTCATCTTCCTGACATAGTGTGGAGTTGTTCCCTGTCCACGGTGTCAGATGCTTCTGAAAAAGCTGGGCATCTCCAGTTCATGGCCACAGAGCTCAGCCGCCAGCTGAAAGTTTCAAAGCTGCCTTTTGGATCAAGTGATTTGGGTCTGAACCAGAGGCCACTGATGTGCGGATCTGTGGCCTCCAGAGGAAAATGCAACCTGTTGCCTTGATCTGCATTTTAAATACCCTCTGAATCAACAATTAAACAGCACTTATTCTGTTTAATAGCCTAACTTGAAAAGAACCCTCTACCTCCTTACAAAGCACCAGAAAGGAGGCTGTTAAAAAAGCCAGGACTCAAGCCTAGCAAAGTTAAAGAGTAGTTTGGCGATGTTCTCATAGGCCTGGGGCTCATGGTCACTGGAGAAGACAGCTAGGCAGCCCAAGCATAGCTGAGCGTGGGACGCTGTCCCACAGAACCGCTGCTGGGACCTGCCTGGGTGGCCCCTTCCATCCCCCGTAGCCCAGCAGCTGGGATTCTGCCTCAACATCCCTCATGGTGGAAGGGTGTCCTCAAGACTCAGAGCTGTTCCTCTAGCACGCAGATCCAATCCTCCTGGGATGTCAGGCTGGTTCCCGCATCACACAGCAAGGGACTTGTTATTACAATGGGAGGCATCTTTACCTCTAACATGGAGTAACTCATGCGCAACAGAAATTTGGCCAGAGGAAGAACTGACTGTAAAGGGAAATAAGGCTTCTTTCTCAGGAAGGAAAACTTCACAGATCCCAAACCTAGCCTTGAGTTGTAGAAATCTCAAGCAGAGGTGCTCTTGCCCAGAAGCCACAAGCAGTGCGCCCCTGCGGGCTGGGTGCGAGGGACCCGGGCAGCAGGGACGGGATCATACCACCCACACACCTGCTGACAGAGACCCATTCACTCGAGGCCAGAAGAGCAGTCCCAGCAGCAGAAACAGAAACCCCAAGCAGCTGTCATGCCAGGGACTCTGAGGCCGGGCCCATGCCACCCTGCCACGGCCAGACCACAGCACCAGGCGCCCCCCACTCCCTCTCCCACCTCTATGGAAGCACAGCACTGGCCTGCAGGGCCCAGCCACAGAGCACTTGGTGTATGTTCACATTATCCAGGGTGGGAGTGTCAGGATGAACCCCTGGGAATTTTCTGAACTTCTAGGTAGAGTGGGGGCTACTGAACTAACACTATCTGTTTCAGGAAACACACCACACCTTCAGTTCCCACCACATACCCTTACTCCCAAGATTCCCACAAAACTAAAGCCATGGCTCCCGTGTGCATCTAGCAAACTATAAATAGAGACACATTCTAGGCATCTCCCGGATCCCCAGCCACTGAGCACAGCAGCTGCTCTATGAACGTTGCTGAATGAATCTTCCAGCATCCTCAGCTCTTTAAGTCATAATCCAACGAACAACCTGAGGGTCCATGCAGCATATATTGGACATTTAGGGCACTTTGAGACATTTAGGTACCCGCCTAACCCCATCCCCTCACCTCGTCATTTCTTTTCATGTATTTAGTACAGGGTCTACAGGGTCTAACTACACAGATCAAATTGTAGTGATCCTCCTGTTTTCAGTCTCCCAAGCACTGTGATTACAGAAGAGTGCCACCATGCCCAGTCTCAATCCTTCTCAGTGTGCACTGGGGGCAGGGCTGGCACAGCAGGCCAAGGATAGAACCCCAGCCTTTGCGTCTACCTAAGCAGGCACTTTAGTCTGCTGAGCTATCTGGCTGGCTTTCACCTCCTCGTTTCTGACTTTAGCCCTTAAGCATGTTCTAGACCCCAAATGGGGTTCAACTTCTTAGCTTTCAAACTCTACCAAAGGAAGTGTCAGGCTGAAGTGGTGAATGAGAAGAAAGGACTGTACCCGCAGGGATGGGTTGTGTGCACCAAGAGACAAATGACAGGCAGAAGACAGCTGGAGGGACAAGTGGACACTTGGTGGGTGAGGACTCTTCCCACACACATTGGATTTATAAGCACTCACTGGCCTTTCTCCAGGTGCCCAGAGGACTGACGGGAGGTTGGGAGGGAGAAAGCAATTCTATAAGTGTTAAAAATGCAGGCACAGTGGGGCTGAGGAGACAGAGTTTTCGGGGGATATGAGGAGAAGCAGTGTTTATGGGGAATTAGAAAGAGATACTCCAAAAGATGAGCGCTTGGCAGGAGGCTCAGAGGATGAGAGAACACTCATGATGCCGTTCTAGTACGAGTGAGATGGAGCAGCTCCCATTGCTGCCATTATAGCAGGTGATCTACAGTGTTTGCCATGTGCCAGCCACTGCGCTCACACCTTACAGAGCTCTTCCTACTCCATCTTCGTGTTCACTTGATAGGTGAGGCAACAGAGGCTTTGAAAAGCTGAGAAAACCAGGAAGTGCCAGAATCTGGCTTAGAACCCAAGTCTGTGCAAAGGCTGCCAATCCCTGCTTCACAGGCAGGAGCAAGAGCACACACCCCAGCAAGCTAGGGCGAGGGCAGGAAAACACCAGGCTTGGAGGAGCACCTGCAGGTGGTGCCCAGAGGTGGCAGCAGCAGCCAGATTTCAGACAGCCTGGAGGGCAGGCGTGGTACTTGCCCTTGTAACCAGCAACCGGGTCCCCCAAGAAGCTGGATGCAACTAGATCTGCCCTGCAGCAGGGGCTGGGAGGATGCAGACAGAGAGGCCTTCATGGGTGGGGCCCAGGACTGAGGCTGAGTGAGGCAGGGTGTTTGTTGCAGGGCTGTGTGCCTACCTGCCTGCCTGTCAGGAGTGGAAGACTATGTGTGTGAGGAAAGGAGTGTGTGTACAAGTATGAGTGTGCCAGTGGTGGTGTGAGGGGCCTGTTCTGGTGAGAAGGCAGGGTACAGGGCCCTTCTCGTGGGAAGTGAGGTAAGGCAGGCAGAGGGAGGATGGCCAAGGACAAACCCATTGACCCTCCAGAGCTGGAGGGCTCTGCTGGGTCCTCCTGAGCACAGAGGGCTGATCCAAGGAAGGGACTTGGCAAAGGTTTGCTAAAAGACTGAAAGAATCTGAGGCGTTGGCCACCGGTCTATGAGTACAGGCCTGCCTTTGCCCTCCAGCTGTGTGGGGGTCGTTATCAATCCAACTAGACATGCCCAATCTCATCTCTAGACTTGTGTGCCCAAATCCAGTAGTCTGAGCTGGCGCAGAAATATTCCAGTGGCCCCGCCTACCTCTAGCCTGGCCCTTAGGGTCCCCACCTCCTTCCTGGGCCCCCTCCTACATATCTTTGTGACCACAGTGTCCACGTGGCCTCCACGCCTCCTCCTCCCTGCTTCCTCTCCAGCCAGCCACAGCTCTTCCCGGGACACTTCTTCACATCACCCAGCCTCAGTCTCTCACCTCTGTGATGGCCTCTTGTGTCCTCCATCTCCATCCATTTGACCAGCTGATCCTGCCATGCTCATGTCTAGCATCTCTGACACCCTCAGTTGGTGAGCCTGACTCTGGTCTTCTCCAGAGGAGGCCCTTGAAAGGCTCCACTCCACCTGGGGTGGGGGCTGCTCCTCAGCCAAAAAGAAGAAATGCCGACTCCACTCCTCTGACACCACCCGCCCTACTGGGTGGCAGAGAGCTTTCTGGGGGTGTAGCCTAGGCCAGCTCCCTTTTTGCTCAGCTCAGAGGCAGCCTTGCATTGTGGAATAAATACATTGTGGTGCCTGGAAAGAAGAGGGATCTCAAGATTGTATAATCCACACAAATTCAGAGGAAGACGGGGCTTACAAATCAGGACTCTGAACCTCTACTGACAGATGCGGAAACAGAGGGCAAGACTTTAGAGGCTTTTGGCTACTTGAGAGCCATCAAGGCCATTTTTAGATTTCACAAGAAGCCCTGTGAACATGGCACACATGCCCTCAGTGGCAAAGGGGCAGAGAGGGGCTAAAGCCAGGCTTCCTGCCCTAGACGCTCAGCTTCCTAAAGCTGTGTTTTTAGGACTGGTTTGTTCCTTTCAGCATTATTCTGGAAGAGCTAACGGGAGACTTGTTAGATGGAATCCCAGGGGCTACCTGCTATCCAGATGGTCCTTGACTAAATCTAACAGGGCTAGAAGTAGAGGGCATGAGCTCTGATTTGTGAGGGGTGGGCTAACTCTCTGAAGGCTGCCAGGGAGTTTCCAGGGTCTAAGAAAGGGCACCTTTCCCACCTCTCTCAGCCACACTCGCCAGCATTACCTTCTAAGAAAACTCAATGAACAGAGCTCACCTACCATCCCCACTCAAGAGGGGACCTCACTATGAAAGGGGCACCCCATTCTCCAAAGGATTGGTGGTAGACAAGAACAGAGCACACGATATGTTGGTCAGGCACAATGAGGTCCAAAATCCTAAGAAATGAGATGGCTTCAGCTATTGCATGTGACCTCTGCACCTAAGTTTCCTCACTTACGTTCTGCTAGAATGCTCCTTCTGGCTGTAAGATTCCTAGGTTAAGGGCTGTGTCTCCTTCACAGGTGTCCCCAGCAATTAAAACATAGTAGACCTTTAACACAGGTCATTGAACGATTTAATGAAACAACTTCTTCAATAGTCCAAAGATAAATGGAAGCTAGAAAGGAAAGTCTTCCCTCAGAGATGTATACCACCTGATGACCACAGAAACCACAAGTCCTAGACAGTGGCAATGGAGGAGCCCTTTGCCAGCTGGCCTCATCTCCTGGATTCCTGGTTCTGGCTGGAGGAGTCAAGCAGGAAGCAGGAAAACAAGGAGGGAGAGGGGCCTGAACCCTAGACAGGACTCAATCTCTCTACTTTCCTCTTCCTGGCTCTTCTTCCCTCCTCCCTGCAGTACCTGCCCTCCTGAGCTCTCTCTCACTCTGCACCTCCGTGGAGTGACAGGCCCCCTTCATGCCTCAAAGCCTCCTACAGTCAATAAAATGCCTCAGGGAGGCCTCAGGATTTCTGGAGCTGCAACAGGGAGAGATCAAAATTCTTCAGGCCAAGGAGATGCTCAGTAGAATAAGCACTTGCCTGGCAAGCGCAGTCCTGAGTTCAATCCCTGGTGGGAGAGGGGGGCACAGAGAAGAAATTCTGGTCTTCTCTCAGCTTCTGGAATTTGGCACCTAGGAGAGGAGCCTCTGCGGTAAAGAAATCTGGAAGCTCTCTGCTTTCACCATCTAACTCAACGTCCTTTCCCCAGGGAGAGGTTAGGATTTTCCTTCTGGGTTTCCTGATCCTCCAGTTTTCCCCTCCATACTGTTAAGCACTGAGCTCTTTACCTCAGCTCAACCAGAGCCCTTTTTAGAAGTAGGGAGAGAGAGAGAAAGAGAGAGAGAGAGGGAGAGAGAGAGCCAGTGCGCAGGCACACATACACATGTATATGTCAGGGAGCGATGTATGTGTTATTGTTGGGGGGTGTATGAACATACAGCATGAGAGTAGAGTGTAAGCGAAGTTCTGTACATGGAGGATCTGAGGATGGTATGGATGTGGTGTACTTGGTGTGTGTGTGGTATACACGTGGGATGATGCATGTGCATACGTGGTGTGTACATAGAGTATGTTATGTATGGTGAGTAGGATGCACGGAGAATGTGTGTAAAGATGTGTTGGCTGTAACATAGTGTACGTTTTGGGGGTGCTTGTGATGTAGAGTCTGTGAGAGGGGGTGGAGTGGGGAAAGGGCCATGTCATTTTGGAGTGGGAGCCAGACATCCAGGGTCTCCTCTCCACAGAAGCCAAAGATAACCAGTATCTAGGCAACCATATTGGGGGGAGGGGAGGCAATATGGAGGTGAGGAATGGGCAGGAAAAGGAGGGAGGCTGAGAATTGGAGTTTCCATGGTAACTACCAGGCAGGTCACAAGCAGAAGGCCAAGTTGCAAAAGAGATACACACATCTACACGCACACAATACGAGGGCGGCTGTGCCTCCTCAGTGGGGGTCCTTCTGTAGAGGGCCTGGAATGTCCACTGATCCATCTGCAAACCTGGAAAGCCTTGCTCAGCCAGGGATGAAGCGAAGGAGACAAAGAACAGGAGACAGAGGCCAGACCAGTGGAGAGAAGCCTCCAGCAGCCACAGCCTGGGGCTGGAGGTCGGCGGGGGCCTTAAGCAGACCTTTTCCTGGCCAGGTTGCTCCACCACTTGTCAGAGCCAGAGCAGGCGCCCGGAGAGCCAAGCTGCCCTTCCAACTCTCCACCAAACCCCAGGGGACACAAAAAGGGAGGCTCGCCAGGACCAACCCTGGGGGGGGGGGGGCGGAAATGGGAAAATCGGAGCCCCCTGGAAAGAAAACAGGATTCAGGAGGGGAAAAGTGACGCCGACACTGTCACGAATCCCTGCGCCCGGACCCCGATGCTTCGCTGCCGCCCTTCTCTGTGCCCACTACCGCGTCCACACCCCTCCCCGCAAGTTCCATTTTGTATGGCTTTTGTGTTCACACTCACATGCTGTCACACTCCCCGTCCTTATGCCCCTACGCCCATCTCAAGTCCACAGCCTCCAAGTAACAAAAACTCCCCTGAATTCGGGGTGGGCACAGCCCATTTTCCATCTCCCGGGGACCCTAGCCCCAGGTTCCAGACAGCAAGGAGAGCCTTCCCCAGCGCCAGAATCCCCGCAACCACGGCCTGCCTCCCTCCAGGTCCTCGGTCCCCGACGCCCACCTCCTTGTTTACATCCCCAGAGCTGCCTCCCGCTGCCCGGCGAGACCAGGGAGGACCACACACACCCCCTGCAACAACCAAGACCGAGCCGCTCACGCTCGGGGGCACTCCCCACCCGTGCCCCTTCCCTCAGGACAGAGCCAGCTGAGCCCCCTCCCCAGCCGCTCACCTGCACAACGGGTCCCCTCCGAGCCGATCCCAGGAGGACGCGCCGAGACCCGAGCAGCCAGGGAGTGGCGGCTGGGGGCAGGGCGGTGGGCGCGGCCTACCGGCTTTCCCGCCTCCCGGGCGCGCCGAGTCGGGTAGGGCGGGGGTGCGCGGCTGGCTCCCGGGTGGACGCCGGCCCCTGTCCTGGGCAGTGGCCAATGCAGACCCCTCCGCCCGCGCTCGCCCCCGCGCCCACCTCTCCTCCGCGCGAACGAGGAAGCGAGCGAGCGCGCGGGAGATTTCCAGCGCTCTAAGAAGCAACAGGAGCTGCCGCCGGCCCAGAAGGCGCGCAGGAGCCAGAGCGGATTTGCAGTCAGCTGTTGCTCTACGATTTTCCTCCGGTGAGGGTGGGAAAGGAGCCAGACCAACACAATGACAGAGCTGGTGTGTCTCTGAAATAGTAAACTCAAGGGGGCAGAAAAATAAAAGAAAATAACCCAGCATCAGACACAGCAACCCACGTTAATTGGGTGCCTTGGCAATTATGGGGAACACGCACTAGAGGCATGAATGGCTATGTTGTGGGTGCAGGAGCTAGCTCTGCGTGTAGCTGTCATTTTTAGCTAGAGCCAGATAGGGCCCTAGGGGCAGGGCCCTCATCTGAACCAAAGATTTGATGTCCACAACCCCTTTTGCAGTCACCCCCTAACCCTGTCCCTGCCAGCGGGCAGTACATGTTGCCTCTACCCCTTTTAGTCCTCAGGAGTCAAAATTCAAGATGACAATTTGGAGATTTACATCTCAGCCTAGAAGCACAATATCTAGAGTCTTTTACTTCCTCACAAGGGAAAATGGTAAGGACCCTAGGGAGGAGTGCGTCATAAACTGACTCTATCATTATGAACAGGGTCTGTAGGAAGAGGCTGAGGCCTGGTACCGGCCGAATCATAAAGTCTGGCTACCAGATTAGTCCTCAGGAAGCTCTGCTGTGAAGGAAGTGACCAGGCCTTAGCCAAGGCGTGTGCTGGGGGTGGAGAGTGGCTGCGGAGGGCTACTGTGATTGTCCAAGTCTGCGCTGCTGGCCTACAAGGACTTCCTGACAAGGCCCAATCGCTTTCAGCAGAGGCCTGCCCTGCCTCCAACACCCAGCCTTGGCCTGTGTTCTCATTTGTAAAATAAAAAGGTCCCTTCCAGTTCTGGTCCTTTGTGACTGACTTATTTTAATAAATGGCTAACTCTCAAAACCCCAAGGCAGGAAACACACATCAATTCAAGATAGCTTTGGAGCCAACAGAGAAACCATAAATGGCTACTGAAAAATTCATGGCTCTCTCAGGGATACCCTGGGAGGACAGCTTGACCCCAAGCACAAACCTGAGGCTGAATGGCCACTGCTCTGACTTAGATTCTAAGTCATTTGGGTCCCTGTGACACCTGAAGCTCTTTTACCAAAGTCTGGTGCAAATTTTGCTAAACCGTGTGATTGCAAACAGATTGCCTGACACTTCCGTTCCTGACTTTTCTATAAACTGAGAACTTTGATACAATCGTCCATTCCCTTTTTTATCTGCTTGAGGTGGGAAGGATAAAACCACACCACTTATTTTAGACCCATGTCCTTGAGCAAGTAGAGTCATCCCTCCAGATGTCCTTGAGTCTTGCCTTGATTCACCTTCCTGTTGCTTTTTGGGACAGCCACTGGCAAGTACACACCACCCAGAGGTTTTGCAAGCCTAGTTGGGAAGGAGAGGCCAATGGGTCAGAACACCAAAGCTGAGCCACCTGTTGGCTCAGGACTTTTTCTGGCAGAGAATTCCGGAGTGTTCAGCCAAGCTACTTCCCAGGTCCTCTGCCTGCTACTGCTGATAGCCAGGCTGCAAAGGCAACAGGAGCTAAATCTGCACGAGGCATCGCCATGGCTTGGCTTCAGTTAGTGTTGCTCCCTGTTCCATCCAGGTGTTCTGCTGGAGGAATTTAGGGTGTTATAGCTACAAAGCAACACGCTGGCCTGTTCTAACAGGAGTTATAGCTCTCTTCCAGGGGAAGAAGAAACACACCCGTTGCCTCGGGCATGAGTTGAAAGAAGTCACCAACTGTTCCATCCTTTAATAAATTTATGGAGGGGAGGGCCCTAATCTTTACTCTGCCCTGGACAAGCAGTGAGAACCAACTGGGGAGATCCCTTCTAGCCAATGGGCAAGATAGGTGTTTATCAAATAACCCCATGAATAAGTGTACAATTAAAACATAGTTCAAAGTAATGAGGATGTAGCATTTGAGAAGCAAGCCAAGGGATCAGGAGTGTTGAGGGGTTGAGGTAAAAGAGTCAGGGATTAGGGTGCTAGACGGCACTGAGAAATGATTCTGATATGAGAACAGAGCAATCTGTGCAAAGGTCCTGAGGCATAAGGAGTTTACTCTTGAATTTCCTTACAATGTGTTCTTAAGCATAGGAGACCACCTGGAGAACGAAACAGATCTACTAGGCTGGACAATTCCTGGATGATTCCAGCTTCTATTCTTTGTGCAGTGGAAGCCAGTGAGAGCACCAAGAAAACTTGCAAGCAAAAGCTGGGGAGAGGCTGGCTCAGCCGAGCACTGTGAAGAATGCACGGCTAACAAAGCTAAGCAGTGGCTTCTGGGTCCTACCTGAAGAACCTGCTTCTCTAGAAGCTCAAGAGCAGACAATGCTGGGCCAAAGAAGCACAGCCATGGTGAAAATAGAGTAAGACATGGCAAAAACCACACCTAAAATTCTCTGCACCCCACCACAACCCAAAATTGGAGCCATGGAAGGATAGGCATGGGCTCAAGAGGGCAGCACTGCTGCCGTGTGAGGACTGCCTTGTGCTTGAACACTTGCTCTGAGCTGCATGACTTAGAGTGAAGCAGCTAAACCCTCATCAGGACAAGACTCAGCCTGGGTCCTTTGTGTTCTTGTATACTCTTGTACCCTAATTGTCTGGGTCACGCAGCGTCTGACAAGGAAGGGAGAACCCTCTGGGAGAGTTAAAAAAGAGCCATCTCTGGGGAATCCTGGTCCCAACTAGCAGGTAGCTCTCCAAGGTAGACATGGGGAAGCTATCTAGGTGCTGTTTCATCCTGAGATGCAGGCAGCAGGACAGGAGCAGATTCTGTCCCCTGACTGCTACCTTGTCTCCACACGCACACTGCCTTGATTGCACAAGCTTAACCGTGCCAAGGCCATGAGCCTGGGATGGCAGTTTCCAGTTCCTTGGCTCATTTCCAAATGTATCCCAGACCTCTCCCTTCCTCCCTGACTGACTTTTCTTTCTCCAACTCCTCCAGCCTCTTCCTCAAACAACTGTATTGGCCCTTTGTCTCTTTATGGAGCTCCTGGGTGGATCTACAAACACAGTTTTGCCACTCACTTAGGCTTGCTGAACCCTTAATGCTCAGCCTGGTTTGCCCTCCCATAGACCTAAACAAATAATTCCAGACTACTATTCTAAATCTATCCCATGTGTGCCAAGCAGCTTTCTACCTCTGAAACGCATATGTGAGACAAACCAACTTATAAAGAAAATAGATGTGTTGGCTCATGGTTTGGGAGGTTCCAACCCTGGACAGTTGGCCCTGTTGCTTTGAGATCATGCATATATCACAGTGAAGAACAAATGGCAGAACAAAGCTGGTCACCTTATAGCCACTGGGAAGCAAAAGAGAGAAGGTAGCTGGGGTCGTACTGTCCCCCCCATGGGCATTGCCTTGTGACCCTAGGACTTCCCATGAGACCTTACCTCTTACAGTTCCACCATCTCCCAATAGTGCCGTGGCTGGGGACCAAATCTTCAACACACAGGCCTTTGGGGAACCCTCCACCTGCTCCAAAGCATAGCCCGTGCCTCCAAGTGCTCCTCTCCTACGTCTTCCTTAGCTTTGTAAATAGCACTGTCCCTAAACCTGCTCCTCATCCAGAGAGAGGAATGTCATCCTCACACCTCTGCCTGGTGCATCTGTTCCCATCTGAAGTGCTTCTATGCTAGGTCAAGCCTTTGAGGTACCAGCCTCCCAGAGCTGGTTCTGCTTCAGTCTTCCCTTGTCCACCTCCACCCACTCTTTGTTGGACTGCTCCCACAACAAAAGTATGGCTCCCTATTTCCTGCAAGTTTTAAAGCCTAAATAAGACATCCAGTCTTTATAATTCAAACCCCAGGTATCCCTCCTGCTTCTTCTTCTAACCCATGCTGTGCCTTACATCCCTGTGCTGCCACAACCCTTGCAAATGTTATTCTAAGGGCTATACATGATGATTTGACTGTTTTCCTGCCCTCAATCTTTTGCTCATAGTTTTTCCTTGATGGTTGAAACACCCTTTCCCTTCTACTTACCTTACAGGAATCCTACCTACCCTACAAAGCTACATTCCAGCTTTTTCTCTAGGCTGCCGACATGACCCCCAGGATAAGGAAGACTGGGAAGCTTTGGGGCCATGTGAACCACTGCCATGGCTGCATCAGCAAGCACCAGAAGCACCCCAGAGTCCGGGGTAATGCTGGTGGCATGCATCATCACAGGATCAACTTCGACAAATATCACCCAGGTTACTTTGGGAAGGTTGGTATGAGGCATTACCACTTATAAGCTCCAGTGCCTTGCAGGGTGACCAATTTATAACTTTTTTTTTTTTTTTTTTTTTTTTTTTTTTTTTT
>PVKA01003440.1:0-43215 GCA_004027165.1 Ctenomys sociabilis
GCAATCTGGTCAAGCATTGGCCGTGACTCATCCACATGGATGACACAGACAAAGGAACTACAGAATAATGTACAGGACTACAAGATAAACCCTGAGAGGACTTCAATGACCACATAGGAAATATAAAGTTCTTGTGTTGGTATATAAGTCTTGATCTACCTAGGTCTTAACCATCCAGCAGAAAAGTATAAAAATGAAGCATACATCCATGTTTTCTATTTTAATATAAATTCAGACCTTGGTTTGCAAGTAACTTGGTTTCCAGGTGTCTGTATGATGAGTAAGCATTCCTAAATGAATGATGTCTTACAATATAAATAGAACGTCCCAACGACCGCCAGTTGACTGGTTCATTTCTCTGTTTTGCAGTTGTGATGTGCAAATGTTTGGATGACAAGCAGAATGAACTTGACTCTCAAACTAAAGTTTGACTACACTTTTAAAATTAGGAATAAAATACATGTTGAATCAGGCCATTCACTTATAATTTTGGGCTTTTTGTTTTATGGATTTCCTAGTCCTGATAAAATCTCTCATCCTAAAAATTTTCAAATAAAACTAGTTTATCTCATAATTTTTCCAGTGGTATTATATGTTGAATATACAGTCTTGACAAGCAAATATAAAATAAACATTTAAGGAATGTTTATATAAAGGAAATAAAAGAAAAGAAATATTCAAAGAAAATAAAGAAATATTTAAATAAACATTTTTTAAATAGTTAAACAAATAGAAAACACACTAAATAACCATGTTGCAATCTGCTTGCTGTCTTGGAAGTCAAGTTTTTCACATGGTTATTTATGCAAATTTTATTATGTATCACTTACTAAAAGTAGGAATAGATCTGTGTCTAGTAGGAGCAATTTTCTGTAACTGGCTAAGGCTTACACTAGAACACAGGTAGTAAGCGTCTATGGTCTTACCCAAAATTTATATCTTGGCAGTTTAATGCTAAGTGTAACACAGCTGGGAGGTGTCATTTGGGGCCACCAGTGACAAGGGCCACGTCCACTCGGGTGAATTAATGATGCTACAATAATGGCTTCTAAAAGAAACTTGACTCTGCCTTTCCCTTGCATTTTGCCGTATGAAGCCAGAGCAAGAACATCATCGCCAAGTGAAATCATCTTAATCTGTGACATTCCAGTGCCTAAAATTGTGAGAAACAAGATTCTCTCTCTCTTTTTTTTTTTTTTTTTTTTTGGTGGAACTGGGAACTGAGCTCAGGCCCTTGCGGTTGTCAGGGAAGTGCTTATTCTACTGAGCCATCTCCCTGGCCCCTAAGATTCCTTTTTTTAAAAATGCAATTTTCACAATATAACTGATCCAAGAATGTCTCTGTTTTAGTTACATTTCTCTTGTTGATGAGACCAAATATCAGCTTCCCAAAATTAAGGAAGGAAAGGTTTATGCAGTTCACAGTTTGTGAATGAGTCAGCTGGCTCCCAAGTAGGGGAGGCAGTAGAGAAGAGGAGCACAATGCAGGGGAGCCAGCCTCTTTCCTTCCTTATCCTGTAAGCACGCTCCCCGCTCCCCGCCGGCCGGGGCAGGGGTGGCCCTCACAGCATCCCCGTGGGTGCAGTCCTCCTCCTGCAGGGACAAGGGTGTTCACAGAACAGCGGGAACCTTGACCCCTGCTGGGCAGTATAGCTAAGCTTCTAAACATCTCAAGTTGACAGAATGTATCAACCAGTACCGTCACACTACATTCTGATTTTTGTAGTTCCTATCGATGTTAGTGGCCAAATAGTTTACATTTCTGACTATGTTCCATTTTGTACAACAAAGAAAGGAAACACGTCAGGTTTGCTTCATGATACTTCAGAAAATATCAATAACAAGTCTCATCAATTGTAGTTACGCCTGGGTCACAGGCAGAATTGTGTGCTTTACCTCATATCAAGCCAAAGATTGGTGCATCTCAGGTTGAAGATATGGTAGGGAAAGGAACACAGATCCTACTTTTTGGAGCATATATTTTAGAGTGGCAGGCAAAGAATAAACAAATATAAAAATGTATTTCAGACACTGACAAATGGAGTCTCATGTTACAGTTCAGTTGTAGCAGTTAGATCATATTAGGTGTGAATTTACATAGAGAAAGAAAATAGCATTTAATAAATTATAATTGCAGCTTTTTATATTATGTTTAATAATTTTAGTTTTTCTCTTATTCCACAATTATAATCATTATAATATTGAGTTCAATTCAATACATAATGATTTCAATTATTGTCCCAGTTTTTATGATTATCAAATAAATGACAGGGATCATTGTACTGCATGAGTTCAGTTGTAGATTTGTCAATATGACTAGTTTAGATATTAGATCAGTAGTTTACAAATCTTAATAATTTAAGATTTTAAACATCATTTGTGTACCAAACTTATTCCTAAATATTTGCTGCATGTTAGAATCCATAAGGATATATGTTTGTTCATGAACTCTTTACCTACCCCTATGTCTTCAAGAGTTCCTCCTACTTTCTCTTCCAGGAGATTGAGTGTTTCTGTTTTAACGTTTAGATCTTTAATCCATTTTGACTTTACCTTAGTGCATGGTGATAGAGCTGGGTCAAGTTTTACTTTTCGGCATGTAGAAAGCCATGTGTTCCAGCACCATTTGCTAAAGAGGCTATCTTTCTCCTAGTGGGCTTGTGTAGCCCCTTTGTCGAAGATAAGATGGCTGAGTGTTTTCGTAGATGCCTCTGCATATTCTAATCTATTTCACTGATCCTCAGGTCTGTTTTGATGCCAATACCATGTTGATTTTATCACAGTGGCTTTGTAGTATAATTTCAAATCAGGAATTGTGATGCCTCCTGCTTTTTCTTGATTGGCCAAGATTGTCTTTGCTATTCTAGGTCATTTGTGGTTCCAAATAAATTTTAGGATTGATTTCTCTATATCTGGGAGGTATGTTGGTGGCAATTTGGAAAATATTTTTTTAAATTTATAGAGCTGTTTTACCAATACCAATCAAATCAAAACATTAAATAATCAGAGTGGTCAATAATAGTTTGAAAGCTTCATAAATGATATTGAAGAAAGTGTGAAAGGTAAACAAAATGTAATACAGAATAGATACATCAATGTGTGTAACGTTGGGATAGAATTGTTAGTGGGAAACATATAACATATATAAACATTTTGATTTATCAAATGACAATTTCATATACTTAAAATTAGAGGGCCAACCAAATAGCTCAGTGGATTAAAATGCCTGCAGGTAGGTGCAGGGGCCCAGGGTTCAATCCTCTGGCCTGCCCCAGGCAGCACTGAAATGGCAATTGAGGCTAGGTGTGATGGTGCGCGCTTATAATCCCAGCTCTTGGGAGGCTGTAAATGGGCAGGCACCATGAGTCCAATGTAATACTGAGACCCTAAACACCCTATGGACCCTTACTTAAAATATAAAAAAAAATTAAATAATTTCTTTTTTTTTTCCTTTGTATTTAGTACAGGGTCTCACTACACAATCAGACTTATAGTTTTCCCCCTGTTTACAGCCTCTCAAGCACTGGGATTATGGGTGAGTGCCACCACACACAATCTCCCTTAATATTTTGCAATAGTATTTATTTGGTTTTCAGTAAGTATTTTATTTATTTATTTATTTTGTGGTACTGGAGATCAAACTCTGGATCTTGCTCTTGCTAGGCAGGTGCTTAAGCCACTGAGTTATCTCCTGGGCCCCTCATTAAGTATTTTAAAGAAACTTACCTTTACTCTGGATAGTACAGATAATTGTAAAGTTTTGTGGGAAGAGGGTATCCCCTAATCTTAACTCAATTCTTAATCTCACTTTAATTCTTTTTTGTAATTTTGAAGCTTTGTAAAGCATAATTTAAGACCCTTACATCACCATTTTCATATACAAATAAAAACATTAAACTAGAACACAGTATATATTTACATGTATTTTTCAGACTTGAATAAAGTTAAATTAACTTCTCTGGTTAGTCGAGACACATTAAACCTTTTCTCCTGTGATTTAAAAACTCACATCTCAAAGTCAAACCCATAAAAATTAGCTAATTGAGCAGATAGAAACTAAAATTGAAAATTATGAGAAGAACTGGTTTAGCCAAATGCTACATAAATTTGTGCCTCGATGTCCTTTTGCTAATAAATTGGGAATTTACACTTGCACTATAAACTTACCATGAGTGAGTTAGCATAATGAAAATTCTTTTATCTTCACCTTCCATGCTCTCAGCCTCAGTAATGTCTTGACTTTCTGCTGTGTTGGAACAAATCCAATTGTCCTATCTGCAAAAGTAGGAAGAATTGCACTACTACGTGGAACACACAGGAGGGAATCGAGTAAAATTCCTTAGAACTAGCAATAGCATGGTTACTTATCAACCTGTTCTCTTCATGTTTGAGCTTTAAAAACATTCATAAATGAACTCTTAACACTTAAATACAATGCCAAAGTAACAGAAAAAATGGCAAAATAATCTGCTTTGACTGTCCCTTAAAAATTCTTCAAAGGAGTTTTTTTATTCTTTGTGAAATTTTGTTTCTTATTGGCACCAGTGTCTCAGTGTAGATTTTTACGAATATATATATATATATATATATATATATATATATATATATATATATTCATCAAAATCTGGACAGGCAGACACTATGAGTTCAATTTAATAGTGAGACCCTGAATATCCTATGGACCCCTACTTAAAACACAAAAACAAAAAAAATTAAAATTAAATGAATTTCTTTTTTCTTGCATTTAGTACAAGGTCTACAGGGTCTCACTACACAATCATACTCATAGTTTTCCTCCTGATCCCAAGCACTGGGATCACAAGCATGTGTCACCATGCCCAGAAACTGAAATTGAGAGTTGAGAACTGGTTTAGCAAAATGTTATGTAAATTTGCATCTCAGTGTCCTTTTGCTAATTGTATTATATATATGTATTATTTGGTCACTAATTATATTTTAAATTATATTTTAAACTTTTCTATATGTATTTTAGATATGAGAAAAGGGAGAAAAGTAAAAATAAGGAAGGCATTCAATTAATTAGTGAATGAAGTGTACAGTGTTGTTTTATCTTTTTTGTCTTCAGGAATTTTAAGGGGTTTCTAATCGATTTCCTATTATTGATGATTATTTTAATGTTTCAAAAATTTTGTAATTCCATTTTGTCTTTATTACTTCTTTTGTGTTGAAACACAGTAAGAGTATTCCATGGACAGAATTTAGGCAATAATTTTACACATGAGGTAACGATGGATGCACACCTATTCTTTCGAATATATTTTTCTTTGAAAGGTATTGAAAGGTACTCTGTCATGTACTGTCAAAGGCATGTACTATCTACTGTCTCACATCATCACCCTTCTCATCTTTCAGCGACACTACTATTAGCGCCAGTTTACAGGTGAGCCATTACGACTTAAAGGGCTGTATGTTTCCTTCAGTTAAGTTGCAGATTTCTGCTTTGGACAAACATCTGTATGAACCAGTTGGCCTTGTTTTCTCTCTCTCAGAGAAAAGAGAAATGCTTACAAAACAACATTGATTGTTGAAGGAGTGGAAAATTCCTGAGGTTTATAAAATAGTGAAATTTATGGGCCAATGTTTGTAACTAAAAGTCAAAAAAAAATCTAAAAGTTAAATATAAATTGTTCAGTGATGCCAAGCAACTCCTTCATTGCATATGCACTGCTGAAGCCAGGACAGCTACTTCCTTGTGAGAAAATACATACATGAACATGTGTGACAGCTCAGTGGAAAGTGCTTAAGCATATATATATATATATATATATATATATATATATATATATATATATATATATGCTTAATTTGTGTATACTGGCTAATATGTTACAACCCATAAGAAAAAAAAAATCTCTAGGGTTGGCCAAGTAGCTCAGCAGATTAAAGTGCCTGCAAGCAGGTGCAGGGGCCAGGAGTTCAATCCCTGAACCTGCAGTGCTTCTCCCGCTGCTGGGGCACACTGAGAGGGCCATTGAGATTGGGAGTGGTAGCGCACATCTGTAATCTCCGCTCTTGGGAGGCTGTAGACAGGTGGATAACTCTTGAGTTCAATCTAGATCTAGTAGTGAGACCCTGAAAACCCTGTAGATCCTTCCCTAAAAAAAATATATATATATATAAAAACCCATTAAGTAACTATGTGGTCAAACTTCACAGCTATAAAGAGAAACTAGTACCTTATACTAATGTGATATGAGCACACACTGCAGAGGAAAAAGCACAGACTTTACCTAGGACCATCCACCTATTTGCTTTTGTTTTGCAAAGCCATCTAAAAGTATCATCTGACAGAAACGAAGGGTGCTGTGAGACTTCTGGTTCAGCGGAGAAGCATCGGTAGGGCTGTCCAGTCCTGTGCCTAGTCCTTCTTTGGGAACATGGGCCTTTTCTGATTCATTAAGCATGGAGAGGTCAAAAGTCTGGAATTTTTCTTGGTACACAAAATTAGATGCTGTAGGAACGTTTATTTGAATATGGAAGGGAAGGAATTTTGATGGTCTGAAAATACCTTTCTCAGATGATAAAAGTACTGGGGAGATAGCTCAGTAGAATAAGCGCTTGCCTGGCAAGCACAGGGGCCTGAGTTCAATCCCCAGTTCTGCCAAAAATAAATAAGCAAACAAATAAATAAAATAAAAAATTTTACATCAATGCTCATGAATATTGATTTTGTAAATACTGTGAAGATGTAGCCATATATTCGTTGGTCTCTCCAACAGATCATTATCAATGTTTTAAGGAAAGAAAAGTACTTTACAAACATGTTGATAGATCTGAAATATGGTTGGTTAGAATGATTTTAAAAGTCAATATATGAAGATTAATAGCACTTTAAATTGTTTTATTTTCCCTCTGAAATGAATAGATTATCTACAGAGTTAAGAAGATTACATAATATCATCCATTCATTTGATTTGTAAATTATTTAGGGAACATTTTCATGATACCCACTCTGTCCCAGTACAGTGAACCAGAATAAGGAAATTCTTATTTGAACAAGAACTATAGTATTCATAATTTAATAAATTTCAAATTTATGAAAGAAAGAAAAAAATGACCAAAATGTATAAAAATAAGCAAAACATCTCTTGAATGTGATTATTATGAACTTAAAAATTTTTTCTATGCATAATGATCATCAAAAAGACATTCAGAGACTTAAACTGATTATCACACAGGATTAATGCAACTTCACTGGGCACTGAAGGGTAAAATAAGTATATTTGAAGTTAGAACTGGCTGGAGGGTAATTAGAGATGATAAAGGAAGGGTTAATAGAAGGGTACTGCACTGAGAGAGAGAAAGAGGAAGAAATAATAGACAGCTTGTGAGATGAAGCTGGAAATTGGAAAGGAGGCAGGAATGTATTAATAACGGTGCTTGTAGACCACAGAAAACATCTGGGTTTCACTCTAAGAGCCATGAGAACACTCCGAAGTTCTAGGACGGGGAGTGAAATTACATGGCTAGTATGTTTTATCATGGTGTCTGCACAAAATGTTTCCATCAGGGCTGTACAAAAAGACTGAATATTTAAATAATGAAGTGGGCAATGAAACGCACTGGAAACCAATGCAGTAACATAGGTGCAGTACAATGGTAGTGGTGGTGTATGTAAGAGAATGGATTTGAGCCATAGATTTTAGTAAGCAGTGGGGGACAAACACAGGTAATTTGGGGGAAAGAGGATCTTTTCAATAGAATTTAGGTTTTATTATCATAAGTGAGAAAAGATTTATCTAATATGCAGCGTTTCAAACAGTACAGAAAGTCTAAGATGGGACATTTCTAAATATTCAACAAAGGAAACAGCAAACTTTGGTGATGTAGGGTTTCTGAAATGAAAATGGTAACTTATGAGGATATTTGGAGTTTAAAGTGCAGTAAGAGGATTTCAGCCTGAGCTCAGAGCTAGGACACAGCACAGACAGTTATGTAAATAAAGAGTATTACAAAGTAGTGTTATAAGGCGGAAAAGGAGAAGCAGAGAAATACAGTGCCAGAAAATTTAGAGGGAAGAATTTTAATATGAATGGAGAGTTCAAACTGATGCACAAGTTCAAGGTTAAAGGTAAAAGCTATGTGTAAATGTAATTTCTATGTTTTAACAAAAGCCTCACTCTACTGTACTTGTTAAAAGCACAGAATTTGCTCTTCATTTTATATGTGCATGATTACAAAATAAATGTAATTAATACCTACTATAAAAATTTCTTGATCTTTGAAAGACAAAACTTAAAAACTTTATTCAAAATTAATATAGCATCTGTTATGCATAATTCTGAATTTATATTATTATATATTTAAGTCTTTAATTACAATATAGTTTTGTCAAATATTTTCATAATAAACCTGAGAGAGGAAAAATCAAAGTATGCATATTTAACTTTTCTACAGAGGCCAAATAGAAATTTTAAAATTTACCATCTTTTCAAACCCAGTTACACTGTCAAAGAATGAAAGAACTGAAGATTATATCTTGGGAGGGAAATGTGGAGAAGACAAATGAAATATTATAGAAAATTTAGCTAAAAGGGTAGTAATCTAATTTGCAATTTGGAGAAGTTGGCTTATGATTACTTTATATGTGATTATTCTGTTAACTTTACAAATAATGTAGCAATAGATTTCTCACTGATCTTACGAAAAATCTGACTTTTTCTAAAGTTGCCCATTTGAACTTTCTTTTGACACATATTATGTACCTACAGCAAGATTGTGAATTGAACCATACATCTATAACATGTTCAATTTGAAACAATATTTGTTACTGGTAAAGCATAAAAACAGTAATTTTTATTTCCATAAAGTGCTATACATAATTTATAACAACCTTTAGGCTGTTTCAACACCTGAAATTAAATAGAAAAAAAATTATTCTCTAAAGGTAATGGATTTTTGATCTTACACAAATAGTTTGTATTATTATTTCATGCATTACTCAGCAACTCTAACCTCACTAATATCTTACCAAATTATCAGAATATTAATTAAATTATAGAGTATGTGCTTCTACAATGTGTAGAAATACATATTTTAGATAGCAAATATGCCTAAGTGCTACCATGGTGGAAGACAATGTTTGTTTCTTTTGATATGGCTATAGTATTAGATCATTTGAGACTGTCGTCAAGTATTCTTACCAATACATAATAGTCTTAGTCAAAGAACACATGGTAGAGATATGACTTCTCTTAGTAATGTTGACGGAGTCAACTCAAGAGACAAAACATGTCTACAGCACACAATCCTGGAAATATATCTAGAATCTGGGTAACAATTAGGGAGCAAACCACATTTTCTTTTTTTTTTTTTTTTTTTGGCACAACCGGGGATTGAAATCAGGTCCTTGCACTTGCCAGGGAAGTTCTTATTCCACTGAGCCATCTCCCCGGCCCCTGCAAACCACATTTTCACTTTTGCAGATTTATAAAGTTCTATGCATTCATTCATCTAACTTAAAAGAACATCTGCAAGAAAACAAAATAAAAAAAACAAGCTGACTAAAACTTTTATTATTGGCTAATTAATATATTACCTCTCTGATTCTTAATATTATGACTGTATCCCATGAATGAATACTATACATATTTGAAAATCCAGGAACATCCCCCTGAAAAAAAAATAAACCTCTAGAACTCTATCTTAATTCACTCAGTATGTTGCAAACTTATGTCAGGATCTGTATTAAACAAGTCATGATGAGTACAACCAAATATTTCTCCGATCTCCTGAATGAAGCTTATGGGTTATAAGATAGATATTTGTTTCATGCACACACGCACACACACACATGGATACTGTGGCCAGTTTTGTGTGGCAAGTATACATCAGACCTATAAGGCAAGTGTGTTGTGACTGATTCCATAAATTCTTTTTTAAAAAAATAGTATTTTAGGGCCAGGGAGATGGCTCAGTAGAATAAGCAATTGCCTGGCAAGTGCAAGGGCCTTAGTTCAATCCCTGGTTCTGCCAAAAAAAAAAAAAAAAAAAAAAAGAAAGAAAGAAAAGTCTTTTAAATTTGTTTTTACTGTATTTGGTTGTTACAGGGTCTAACTATGCAGCTTCTACTCATAGTGATCGTCCTGTTTTTCTGCCTTCCCTGGGCTGAGATTACAGACATGGACCACTATGCCTGCCCTTTGTGGCCTGCTCAGCCTGCCCTGGGGGCGGAGCTGGGGTGGCACGTGGTGCTCAGATTGAAGCTGCTTCCCTGTGCTTGCCTAAACTTGCCTAAGCAGGCACTTTAATACGCTGAGCTATCTCACCATCCCCATTAAAATGCTTTTTTAGAGAAAACAGTAATAGAAAGAGAAAGAGAGGGAATAGAGTTTCATTAAAGTAATTGAAACTCAACAATGTTTGTTATATATATATTTGTTGTCTTCAAATTAGCTGTTCAGATTATCAAATACAATCATGCAGGATTGGTCCAAAAAGTTATAAAAATTTAAAAAAGAGAGAAGAAATTAAGCATTAACTGCTCCTTTCAATTCACTCTTCCCCTGCAGGGTAATCACCATAGTGAATGAAACTCTCTGAGCTCATACTCTCCAACATGTGACTTTGGGTATACAGTATCATTTTGCATATGCATTCAAAACATTAAAAGAGTGATATTCTCCACATCTTCAAAAGACTTCTCTGCCTGAACTGTGTAGCAAGACCTGTCTCAACAATATATATATATATATATATATATATATATATATATATATATATATATATATAATCTCCTCTCCTTCCTAGCATTGAGTAGAAATACAATGTTTAGCAGCCATCATAAGAAGGTTTGTTATTAGCCTACATTCTGTAGACGTCAGGCGTGGTAAATTGGATAGATCTTTTAGATGTGCTTTTTGATCATTTATCTTCTATAAAATGAACTGCAAAAAACAATAGACACTAAACAAACATATTTTGTATCTTTCTTGTGGCACCTGGTTATACCAGTAGTCTGTCACTTTTCTTTTAATGTACTAATTTTTTTTTGTATACTCTGCAGATTTTTAAATCTTTCTGGGAATGTTTTGTAACCTACTTAAAGCTTTAGGTTCCTAGTTCTTATACTTCCTCACTTTAATGGTTGGCAGCTATTGATAGCAAAGAAGAATGTGTCCATTTGCTCTGTCATCCATGCTGTTATCCAATCCAATAACTCAAAGGATCCCCCTGGCTTGTCCTTCATCTATTCTATTCAGTAGTCTAGGGCCTAATGCCTTCTGATCTAAACCTGTGTCTCCATTTATTCATGGCTGCTATCACGGACAATGTAGACACAACCATTAGCCTGGCAACAGCACTGCTAACAAATACTAAAAAGAAGAAGTTGCCATCAAATATCCTCAGTTAATTTACTACTCTAAAAAGAAATTGAAATTTATCATTTGTTCAGTGAGTAAAGTTTTCATGTTGAAATGTACTGAGGTTATTGGGACATTATCAGGATCTCTGGTATTTTAGGAGAGAAATATACATAAATGACAATAGTTATTTTCATTATAAATTTAACACGACTAACTGAGATAAAATTTGAGGATAATATAAACCTAATGAGTTTACTTAAATGTTGTTTTACTACATATCAATTGCAGATCAGCATTTATAAAACATTTAGCATTGCTTGCCACATTTTAGTAGTAAAATTATAGCAAAACAGTAATGATTACTTTGCTAACAAAAGGTAATTTCTTGGGGCTGGATAGATAGCTTCATGGTCTGTATACCTGCCTAACAAGTACAGACTTTAAAAAAAAAAAAAAAAAACAGGTCGGCCAAATAGTTTAGCAGATTAAAGAGCCTGCAAGCAGGCTTCTCAGGCCGGCTGTGCAGGCCCTGCCCCCAGGCATGCTTAGAAGGCAAGTGAGACTGGGTGTGGTTGCACACACCTGTGATCCCAGCTCTTGGAAGGCTATAAACAGGCGGATCACTACCAGTCCGATCTAGTAGTGAGACCCTGCACACCCTGTAGACCCTTCCTCAAAATTAAAAAAAAAAAAACTGCAAACACCCGAGTTCGATTCTGGTACTGCATGCCACAAGTGCTGGCACATGCCTCTAATCTCAGCTCTGGGGTGGCTAAGGAAGGAGGCTCACTATGAGACTGAACTATGTAACAAGACCCTGTATCAAATAAATAACAGTTGAAAAACAGATACATTTTTTGATGTCTCCCTCATTAAATTACTCTTCACTTAAACAATTGCTTGACCTATGGGCCAGAAATTCCCACTACTCAATTTTATATTATTAGGAATGCAAAAAGGTGACATCTTTATCAGATGATATTAGATATTCAGCTTGAAGCCAACTTAAAACTTGTGAACTGAAAAATGTTGTAAGCTTTTGCTATGTTCACTTACGCTATATGACATTCAAAAGTTTGATGTGCAAGTTACAGTTTAGGAAACAGAATCTAGTGGGATTCCTGATAGGAAAGTTTGCTCTTAATTGGCTACATGTACCTGATCTTCTTTTGACACTAAATATAATGTTGTAGTTTTTACATGGTGTTATTGTTGCAGAAAGAGTGATAGTAACTGCTTTTCTATCTTAGTGGTATTACACAGCACCAAAATTTGTTACAGGTTACTGATATTTTGCCAAAAATTCATACTTGTTTCTCCTCAAGCACAGAACATGTCATTAAATGTGCTAGGTTGGTCTTGGCAAACATCTTGGCATAATGAGTGTTTTTTAATCTGCAAGAAAAGCAATGATTCTGTGGTTCTGAGCTTTTGTGTTTTTAAAACACAAAATTTGTCCTATAAAACATTATTTTGTTTTTGTGCTTTCTGGGGCAAAAGCTCAATTGGTATATCATAGATTACTATATTTTATTAAAAATGATTCAGACTTTTTTTGTTGGCTTCATGTTCCGATTTGGCAAAGTTTTATGAGACAGTCTACAACAATAACGTAAAGGGAAGTGAATATTTCCAAGAGTAGAATCTAATTTACAAATGTTGTTTTTTCTTTTGTCAGGTGTGTGTGCAAAAGTATTAAGTTGCCTGAGGATAAGCTCTTCTCTCATTACTCCCTATGTAAGTCTCCAAGAAGTCAAAATATTTCCCCAAGGTCAAGAGCCAGAATATGATAGCAGATAGATTAAAATTCCAGTCCCTAAACTCCATATTATTTGATTTTACTTCTATTGTCCAGTATTTTAAGGGACTGAGAACTTTCCTCATATCTTATCATAAACACTGCATTGATACTAAATTCAGATACTATAAAGAAAAAGCTCTTAGATTTTCTTCAGCAGGTGATATCAATCACCAACATTTTAAGGTTGAATAACCTGGATGTAAGAAAGCAGTACACTGAAGATGTTTTCCTCCTGTGTAAGTATTTATCAAATCAACTCCTTAGTAAAGGCCAAGGGAAATAGACTATAATTTTTTTTTTAACAGACTTGATGTAAGTCTTTGTTCCTTGTCCATGGATTTACAAAACACTGCACTGCAGCAGCTCCCTAAGAAAGGAGAAGACCATACCAGAAAGACAGGAGCTGGTTACTGTTACAAGCACATGTCCCTCTCCTTCTCCCTCTCCTCTTTCTCTCTGTCTCTGTCTCTGCATATATGCACATATATTACTTTTTGTTTCTATATACTTTGAAACTTATTTAGTTAATAGTATTATTTGTCTAGAAAGGAACTGGAAGATCCACACTGTAACAATGTGGATTTCTTTTCTTTTGTTCATCAACTGATCAGTTAGAAAAAGTTAGTTTCATATCTTATGTACAACAAATTTTTTGTCTTTTGTTGTTTTCTAGGAACCTAAAGAACCTGTTCTATAGATTATAGAAGCTACAAATCATTGTCAATTTGCTTCCTACAATTTTTTTTTTTTTTGGCAGAACTGGGGATTGAATTCAGGCCCTTGCACTTGCCGCTGTGCCATCTTCCCGGCCCCCTTTCTACAAAATTAAAGCTACTCAACTTAGCTTATGTGTAGAGCATATATTTTACTTAAAGTCACGATTTATATCTAAAAACTGTTGTCATATTTCATATATTATAGAATTTTTGGCATATATACTTTCAGTTAAGTGCTATAATATAATAAACTGCAATAGCACTCTTCTTGGAATAATTTGTGAAAGCAAAGTGTTTTCTCTCTCAAATTTTTTTTCTAAACTCCTACCAAATTTATTGTTTGAAAAATATGTAGGAATTTGAGAGTCAGAAAAAGAAAATAAGTCACAGAAGGGAACTAAACAAATAACCATAATTTAATTTATAGTCAGTTTAAGTTAGCGTATGCCAATGTTTGGAGAAATTGAACTGGAACTGTAATTTAAAAAATTTACCACATATAGTAATGCATACTGTATTAATAAAGTAATGGAATAATAAACTAACCAGGTATTTTTCTCTGAACAGCAGACTTGTGTGTGCAAGAATCTGTAAAATCTGGATGTAGACTTTAGTTGCCAGTGCACATACGTGTAAGAAGGATGTTTTTTTTTGTACGGTTTCTGTGGCCTTTTGGAGGTCTTCTATGTAGAAGATCATATTATCAGCAGTAATAATTTGACTTCTTCCTTCCTTATCTGTATTGCTTTTGTTTCTTTCTCTTCTTTTATTTTTCTACTAATATTTTGAGAATTATATTGAACGCAAGTGGTAGTAACAGATATTCTTGTCTTGTTCCTATTTTTAGAGGAAATGATTTTAGCTTCTTTTCATTTATTATGCTATTGATCATTGGTTTGATTGGTTTGTCATAGAGGTCTTTCACTGAGATAACAACATTGTATTCATGTTTTCTTTAGGGATTTTTCTTCACTCATAGTTGTTGGCTTTAGTCAAGTATTTTCTCTCCTTTCATTGTGTTTCATAGGTTCTGGTATGTTGTACTCATGTTATTATTTGCATAGAAACTATCTAATTTCTTCTTTAATTTTACCTGTGACCCACTGATTATTGAAGAGGTCTCTAAACACATAGGAGAAACCATACAAGCATGTAGCCATAAATATTTTAAATTGAGAAATTTTGGAGAAGTAGTTAAAACATTATTGCTACAACTTTTTTGAAAACAGGAAATAGTTTATAAAAAAAGGTTAAACATGAGTTGCACATATGAGGCACATTTATAGGACATTAGAACAAGTCATAACACTATCTCAGGAAAATATATTTGTCTATTATTAAATGTTTTAGTTTATTTGCTATATGGAAAACCAACATTCTACATTTCAAACCATCAAAGTAATCCTTTTCCTAACTATCTCATTTTAATATTGATATTAATATTGATAATTTCCTAATCATCTCATTTTAATATTGATATTATCTTTGGCATCTAATCATTCTTGTCTTTTCCAAATACCTGTGTTAATGTCTTTGTATCAGATTAGTAATATCTCTCAGCTATTATGGTCAGATCAGATCCACAATGTCCCAGATGAGTGAATTTAGAAGGTTTAAATAAATGAGAAAAATTGTATGATTTTAGGGCTCCAGGAGGATTGAAACCTTCCCTGCTTTTGAGATTCTCTGAGTTCTGACCAACAACTTCTTCAGGTGGCCTTTATTTATTTGGTTTTTAAGTAAAGGAACAAGGTACTGAAGAAAGCATGGGAATTTAAGAGGATCTCGGACTATATTTTCCTTAGAAGTAAATATGTTAACCTGGAGAAAGACCTTTTCTTTAGGCTGAAATTTATTGTAGGAGCGTGGGGCTTACAGCTATGTGTACTTTGAGCTCATTGGGGTTGGAGCCAAGCATTGTCAGCTGTGGCCTTGTCCTGTCCTTTGAGATGTCCCCACTTCACAGGCCAACACGGGCCTCAGTGGGTCCTGTGACTCACAGAAGTTCATTCACTATGCATCCACTGCCCACCTACAGACTAGGGCCTAAGCCTCAGGCCCACTCACATGGTACACATTAAAAGCCATTTGCTTAGTATCAAGTCCTACTCAAAGCCACTTCATCGTGGCTATTATCCATCATCTTTGGCCTAAACAAATGCTAGGAGTCGCCATTTATCTGTTAAATTTATGTGTGCAAGTATGTGTTTGTCTGGGGGGTGTTATATCCGATCATGTAAGTATTGAAAAATTGTTATTAACCATCTCACAACGATTGGCAAAGAATATTTAATGTATGGATTATATGATGATAATCCAAATTTTTAATTTTACTTAATCAGTGTTAAATACATTTTCTTTAAGTGTTAAACAGAGGGAAGTGGTTTATTGTTAATTTTGGGGGGAAGGTAGTAATGTTTTCACTTTAACTACTGAATTACCTAAAATGTATCATTCTGCACCATAGGAATTCATAGCACATATCATTTCCACTGTTAAAATTATGCTCAATACTTATCTAGCTAGTGTGAGTAGATTGATTTATTATAGTTTATTTTTCTATATATAAATGAAACAATGAAATTTTAGTTCAATGCTTTAAGCAAAGAACATTAAATATAGTAATTGAAGCAAATTTTATATGACAATGTGCAAATATATTAATAGATACATTTGAATTTTTAAAATTCATTTTAAATAAAGGCAGTGATGCATAATTAGGTGAGAATTTAGAATTTAATATTGCAATGGATTGGAAAAGAAAAAAGTGGTACTGGAAAAAAGTATTTTGCATATATATTGCACCAGAGGAAACAATACAGCTGCATATTACATTAGCGCTTCTAAAGCAATAAAGTGAATGGAATTAATAGATATTTTTAAAAACTGTATGTTGCATTTTGTAAGATGTTTTCATTGAACAAAAACAAATATTTTGTTTATACATTAAATGGGCAATAATACATGTAAATAGATATTTCTCAAAAGAAGATATCAATAGCTAAAATCTAGAAAAATGCTTAACAGCACAAATAATGGTAACTATAAAAAGAGCAGTGAGACAACAAGTAAAAATAGTTTGCTCAAATGAAAAAGATAACAAGTGGAGAGAATATAGTAAGAAACTTGTACATTGTTGTTAAAAATTTTAATTAGGATAGACATGGAAAAGAGTATAGAGATTCCTCATAAAATTAAAAAATAGATAATGGCCATATGATCAACTAATGCTGATCTTACATGTATATCCAGAGGAAACGGAATTAGTATATTGAAGATTTTTTGCTTCTGCTTTATTCTGTTCACTGTAGCATTATTTTCAATAGCTGAAAAACTGAAACAAAGTGTAGATCAGCTGCTTTCTAGATAAAGAAAATACGGTACACAGATCAGTGGAATGTTATCCAGCCTTAAAAAACAGAGAAGAAACATCCTGCCATTTGTGGCAATGTGAACAGAACGGAAGATCATTAAGTGGAACAGTGTGATACTAATTAATAAGAACTTTGTCTCCTACAAGCTGAGATCACCATGTGGTGGCCAGAGGGTTAGGGCAGTAGGTGAGTCGTGTCAGTGGGGGACATGGTGACAGAGATGTAATGAGTTAGGTTACACAGGCACAGGCAGCTCAGGGTGTTATTACACAGTAACACTGTGTTAGATAGCAGCACTATACATTTCAAAGAACTAGAAAGAGAACTTTGAGATGTTTCATCATAAAGAAATATTTGAGAAAATATATGTATTCAGTTTGATTTAAATAGCATGCAATATGCACATGTATTGAAATTTAAGTGTAAAATGCTTATACTTCCATGTATTATTTAAAATAAAGTAAAATAAAATCATCCTTGCTTAAAATAAAACCTTTTGAGGAGTTTTGAACTAAATGTGATCATGCAAACTGTCCAGAATTTATTCTTGTAACAAAGATGCTCACTTGTAGATGGAGAATGGTTAAAAGAAACTACTTGTTGTATTGGCAGAAATTATGAGTAATTATCTGAAAGGATTTTTTCAAATAAAAATTTTCAATTATCTACAAAACAATGGACTTCAGAATTTGTAGTAAAATTGAATTAATTTCATCAAAACCTAAAATATTGTACAATTATTAGAAATATGTACATGTACTGATTTCCCATGGTGAATGTAATCATTAGGTACTTCAAATACGTACTAATACAAATAAAGCTTAAACTTAAAAAATGAAAGGGTAAGGGCTGGTGAGATAGCTCAGTAGACTAAGGGGCTGCTTAGGCAAGTGCAGGAACCGGGGTTCAATCCCCAGGATCACATGCATCATCGGGCCTGCACCCTGGCACACTGAGCTAGCAATCAAGGCCTGATGTGGTGCTACACTCCTATAGTTCCAGCACTAGGGAGGCTGAAAACAGGAGGGGCTCAAGACTGAGCTCCATAGTGAGATCCTGCACAAAATACATAAAAAATAACATCCATTTAAAGAGGTAGATGTTAAAATGAAATGATAGTGATGAAAGAAACTTCCCAATATATAGCCTGATTTTTCTCATGTATTCCTAGTTATCCAGAAATTTGGTAAATTCACAACATGACATAGAAAATTTGTGCCTTTATTTCTGTATATTTCTTCTGTCTAGGAGGAATTTAAGATAGAAAAACAAACAAAATTAGTTTCTGTCTTAAGAGACGACAATCTCAATATTAGGTTCAAAATTCTTATTTACTAGAATTTTAAAAAGATGATTAATTTTAACCATTCATCACAATGTGTCAATGTGAATGGTTTAGAAAACAGAGCATATTAGTAAGGTGCACTTCTGAATGTGTTTGTGGCTGATTGAGATGTAAGCCAGCAGGGGAGAAACCCCAACCTTGTTCATGGTAACAACCAATGGTCTTTGTAGCCTACAAGGAATAACCAGGAAATGTAAAAGGAGGTGTTTCAGACTTGGAAAACCTTCTGTCTTCCACACTGCATCTGGACATTAGTCTCTAGTTTCTTCAGCCTTCAAACACACACTGGGGAAGTTACAATGAGCTTCAGAGCCTTGGGCTTTGGGTTGGGGTGCATAAGTGATCACTCTTGTTTTGCACTGCGACTGTATCCTCCAGATCTCCAGATGACCGTTGTGGATTCTTTGTCTTTGATCCTCCAGAAGGCACTTACCCATCATCCAACCTCAAACTCTGTAAACCTCCATCAGTGCCCTTCTATGATTTTGCGTATATTGTCTGGTGATTCTGTTTCTGTAGTGAACTCCACATAATACACTAATGTTCTCCATTTGTTCAGATTCACTGTGTGATATGTACTGAGAATCTTCAGTTTTCTGAAGCATATGCTGAAAAATGTCATGGAGATGGATGTTAAAATCTTTCAATGTATCTATGCAAATGCTGTGAATCATTCTCAGTTTAAGGAACTGTGTAGAGGACAAAAAACAATAGAGTTAATGATCATGCATTTCTTTTGATGCACATTCATTGAATTCTGGAGAACTTTATACTTACTTGTTAAGTCCAAATCAAAATTTTCTTGAAACAGAAGGAATGCTTGCCAAATATTCAACAATGAGGACCAAAATGTCAGTGTGATTTACATTTTCTCATCAATATTATTCTGCATACAAATGAGAACTTGAAAACTGAAAGGTGTATTTGGGATTTATGTAATATGAATATTTATACTGAAAATAAAACAAGATAATAAAATAATGACTTTAGAATTATTTTACATACATTAATGTGCATATTTTAAATATAATAGCTAAAATTATTTAGTTATAACTGGAATGACATTACTTTTGATATTAATATACTTTCTTTGGGGCATACGCATTCAAAAACTATTTTGATTCCAATTTTAATAATATTGAATTGACCAGTGTTACTGTCAGAGTGATGTAGTTTTGAAAAAGGTTTTTCTTCAAAGTCAAATTCTTTCTTATACAAAGAAGAGACAGTTTTGCCAGTGTGGGCAAGAAAATAAAGTAGTTGGATATTCAAACTAAGTAATCAACATGTTTGAAACAAATAGATAGTCTATTTTAATGTTTATACATTTACCTTCTCATGCATCTGGGTTAAATAATATCAGTAACACTGAACATCTGAGTTAACTGTGAAACAAATGTAAAATACCCACCGATAGCTTTTTTTGACATAGTAAAGGAAGGATGTAAAAAATTGTCTTGGTTACTTTTCTCTCATTGCTGAGACAAAATGCCTAACACCCAAAATTAAGAAAGAAAAAGGTTTATTTAGCTCACAGTTAATGGAAGTTTCAGTCCATACTCGTTTGGCTCCAAGCCAGAGCCGCACGTGCTAGGTGGCGACTGTTCATGGAGCTAGAAAACAGCAAAGCCAAAAGGGAGGCGAGCGGCCCTGGCAGACAGCCAGCTTCTCTTCCTTCCACTGCATTCAGGCTAATTGCACAAGGGTGGAGGTACACTCTCACCAATAATGGCAGCATTGGAACATGAATTAATCGCAAATGCTGGAAGCCTTCTGTAATGACTGCATGAAGCTTTGGGGGACAACTAGACACAAACTGAAACAAATATCAACATAAATTATATAGATTACATGTCATATATATTTATTCCATGCTAGATTATGCCAAAATTAAGAGTATGCTGCTAAATCATATGTTTTGAAGGGATCCTCTGTACTGCCAATGGTAGCATTTGAATTGTTTCTGTTCTGATGAATGGACATAAGGCAATACTGTTTCATGTTCTGTGAAATTATAGAGTTCTGTGTTTCCTTGCTTATTGCTTTTGGGTATGTGGGCACAGTGATGCTGAATTTCCCATATTCAGCTTGATTGCTTTAGATGGTATACATTTTAAATTCTTTACCTGAATATGAATAGCATTTTTTGTGAAATCTAATATAAATGTTTATATTTGAATATTAAAATATAACATTTTCAAAATTGTACAAGATAGTTATTTTTGTTCCTAGTTCATGACAGGAATTATTTAGTCTGTTCCTATAAAAAGTATTCTAGCAATTACTAAACGTAGATAAATGTAAGTATAATAAGTGTTAACTTTTCAAAAGAATGGTATGTTGCATGTATAAATGAATAGTGAGTGCTTTTTGCAAAGGTTTAGTTTGAATATTAAAAGTCTAGTGTTTTCAAAATTGTGCAAGATAGCTTTTTTTGTTCCCAGTTCATGAGAGGAATTGTGAAATATGATTTATAAAAAGTCTTCTGGTAATTACTAATAGTAGGTAAATATAAATATAATAAGTTTTACCTTTTCATAAGAACAGTATGCAGCTTGCATAAAAGAATATCCAACTGTGACATTATTTCAATCTTAAAGCTACATCTAGACAGAGTATCACTGAATATATATTTACAATAAAAAGCATAAAAATTGCTTATACTATTCATAATTTTGTTTAATAAGATAAATAGGGACAAGTTTCCACATTTTTTGCATGTAATACTTTCATATTATTTTCCATTGTACAAAGGTGACAGTGATTTGGCTGATAGGAATAACGAGAAGGTCCAGTAACGTCTCTAACTTTTGGGCAGATTCATTCAAGGTGTGAAGGGGTGGCTCTCCCTACCAGGGGAAGCATTTCCTACCTCATGTTGCCACAAAGCGAACTTGCCTGATCACGTAAATTTGAATTCACAGGATAACTCTACTAAGTTGTTTAAGGCACTCATTCCCTCTTAGATTTAGGATGTTTATCTTCTGACCTTACACAAAAGATTTACAGGGTATCTCTTGTAAGGATATTCAGTGGTAAGAACTCCAGGATTTCCTAAGTTTTTACTGATGGAACTTGTGAGCAGATATTCAATTTTTTAAGTATAAAAAATTCTTAGAGAAAATAACAGTATGGTTTTGAGTTCAATGTGATATTTAAATAGTAGATGCCAATAATGGGCCAAAATGGCTAAGAGTGTTGAATATAATAAATAAAATGACATTTTTGACCTTGTCAAAATTGTAGTTGTGTAGTGGAGATACACCACCCTAAAATAGTCCAACGATCATCAAATAATTATATATTGATGTGAATTATGAATTGCATTTTATAGGACTCTAAATTTGTCTTGTTGCATATAAAAGGTTCCATGAGAATAATACTTGCCTTTATTGGAAGATAGACATAATGTAACCATACAGAAAAATTTCAGAAAGTAATAGAAACACATGGGTACTAGAATGCTTCAAGCAAGAGGAAGGAGGACTGCAAGTGCCAGTAATTTACTGTGAAGAATCTCAAATCAACTACATATATTCTGCCGACTGCCATCTAATTTCTATGTTAAGAAAGTCTATTTCCCACATGTTACATCCTTCATCCTTCAGAAAGTCTTTTAAGAGTGACCATGCACATCAATCAGATCCATCTCTGTCTCTATCTCTAGAGGCTAGCTACAAAACAAAGTAACTTCATTTTATTTAAATACTTATTTATTCATTTTTTGGTGGAACCTGGGATTGAACTCAGGCCCTTGTGTTTGTCAGGGAAACACTCCACTGAGTTATGTCCCCAGCCCCTAAATAATTATTAAAAATAAACTCATGATGTGAGCGTAGCTTGCATGGTTGGAAAAATACGGGAGACAAAGGCTATCAAAATGGACCCTGGGGCTGGGGAGATGGCTCAGTGGAACAAGCGCTTCCCTGGCAAGCACAGGATCTGAGTTCAATCCCCGGTTCTGACAAAAAAAAAATAAAATAAAATAAAAAAGAGAGGACCCAAATATATGCATTGGTATTCAGTACAGCTGGAAAATTGTGTGAGACACACTATCAGGAATGTCAAGAAAAATTCAAACTATAGCACAATGAAGCTCTAATTTGATATATTTTACAATTTGCTTTTTATTTTTACTTCATAAATAATTTTATTCCTTTGCCTCAAAAAGAAAATAGCTTATTTTAAAAGATTTTCAAGGTAATATAAAAATAGTAAAAGAAAAAAGTAGATATGATAAAGAATCTTGCTAAACAAAATGCTAGCAATTAAAAAATTCAAGATTTGGTATCTTCAAATTAATTGCTAAGAAAACTCCAAATGAGAATACAAAATTGGTAAAAACTGATGAAAAATTAAAAAGAAAAAAATTAAGCATTAACTTTTAATTTCAATTAACCAGTAAAAAGCAGGAGTACAATTATCCAAGCCATTCTGTGTGTATACATATATACATTTTCCTGTTTTTTTCTTTTCCCCTTTCTCTCAGCCCAGTTGTTTCTTCCTTTTGAACAGTTCATTTCCCTTTTACAGTTCCTATTGTACCTGTTGAATTTTATTTGTTCCTTTAGCTTCTTCTACTAGGCAGACAATAAACTAAGATTGAATTTCCTTTAGAAAAGAATTACATCAGCTATCTTAATATTTTGAAAAGATGTATTAAAATATATCATTTTGGGTCATGATTTCCAAATTGTTGTTGAATATTGAATACTCAAATATTCTTTATGTATTTTCACATCTCTTTAAAAGTTAACACATAAATTCAGTTATCTTAAAATACATAATTATCAAAATATTTTTCAAATTAATTGAACTTATAGTTGTAACTATTTGAACTATTGAGCATATATGTTAGCAAGAATGCTGACAAACAATGTTATATATGATTATGGAGATTTTGGAGATTAAGATTTTAATTTTTTAAAATTCTAAGTAAGCTTTTAAGATATCCAGTGATCAGTTTTATTGCCTTTGACATATTTTGACATTATTCACTCTCATAGAAAATAGTGCAAATAAAAATGCTTTAAATTATAGTAATGTTCAAGTACATTTATGGATAATATTTAGAGGGCATTTTATATTTTTCTCTGGTTATTTGCCTTAAGGAACAGTAAAAACAATTCATAACTTTTCAGGCATATCAATGATACTAACAATGTAAATTTTGCAAATTTTAATTTTCTTTAGTACAAGAATATTATTACTGAGTTCAGGAAGACTATTTGTATAGAATCTAATTTTTCATACAATCCATTTTTGAGTGTTAAAAACCAAATATTTGTAGTTTGCATGAAACTACTGAAGAAAACACTAATTTTTTGGTTTATAGTCACATCTTCATAGGCAGTAATTCCCTGGGTTGGTAGACGGCATGTGAGTTGAACAAAGAAAATTAATTTGCTTTGTGTGGTTGAAAATGATCTGAGCTCTTTTCTCTGGCCATGTTTTTAGCCCCAACTGGAGAAGACATTAATATTACAAAGAAGTTTGACTAATAGCAACTTGCAGGGCTCAATCTTAGCTCTTTCAAAATTGTATAATATCAACTGGAGAAATTCTTATGCCCATATCTTATACCCTGAACAACTACTTTAAAGATAACAACATGTAACACATTAACTACAGTTTTTCTCTTGTTTTGTTATGAAATTTTGTTTTACCTTTTCTCCATTAAATAATAAGAATTCAGTCTTCTGTTCCTAATTATTGGATATCTAATTAAAACCTTATGCTTCATGATATTAGATGCAGTTCTGGAGATCAAATATTTAAGTACTGAAATAAATATTAACAATGCGCAGTTGACTTCATAGGTAAGGAGCTAAGAATACATGAATAAAATCAAGGAAACAAATTACATGAAATTGTCTGTAAAATCTTCTGCGTTTTTATTTGCTGAATATTCTGATTGCATGACTTATTTAGAAATACTGAGGCATGCTGAGATAGGTGCAGTGATGAAAGAAACATACATTCTGTAGGCAAATATATGCTGTCCCTTGAGGTGTGAGCATAATTTACACAGCTCTTCTATTAAAAATCATGAGCTGGCCAACAACATGCCCCCTTCAAGTGTGGGGCTGTAGTGACCTTGTCCACAGTGCCTACAGTCTCTGAGGCACTCTGAGTGGACAGCCCATTGTTCCAGCCTCCCTTGTGTTATACAATGAGTAAAAAGTGTAGGCAAAAATGTCTTGGATTATTTAAAACTTCACACTGACATTTAGAAAAAAAATTGGCAATCTACATTTTTTCTTGATTTTTATCAATGTGTTTGATTAATACTGCCTACGTTCATCATGCAGGGTTGGTACATGTACACAGCTCATCTTAGTTCTTCCTTTTCCTTCCCTCCCTCCTCGGTCTTCTTCATTAACCTCACTCTCATATTATCCATGAATAAAAACTGAGGTTGAGTAAGGAAAGGGCGAAATTAGTTTACATAGATAAATCTTTGCCCCTTTTTCTGTAATAACCCGTAGACCTTCAAACTGTCACTGGCCATTGTGAACATCCAAAGGTCTGATTTCCTTCAGTGTATCTCTATAAGCTTGCTCAGTGTTATCCTTGTACCTTAGAACTAGTGGTTCAAATATGTGTGTTAGAAGTCAATAATATTTTTATGTTAGGGACCAACAGATCTAAGGCAATAGAACTTGAAATTGATCTAAGTTGCACACTTTACTTACAGGTCTGTAAAATTATAAACTTCCTCAATTACCTTGCATATATTTTCATAATACTCTTATAAACTTTGTTTCTGTGAAATATCAATGACAAAAGTGGCCTCCTTTAAGTTTTCATTTTCATAAATACAAGCGCCTTCTTAAGGTGTGCGATGTCAGAGGGTATTTGAGTTTTTGTGTGAGCAATCAATCATAGTTTTCTCTGCATAATGAATCCACTCCTTCTGATTCAAAATATCCAAGAAATCAAATAATTCAGTAAGAAATAAGAAGTATCAAAGTGAGTGTGGTAAAAATTGAAGAAAATTCAAAGTATAACTCCTAACATTGGCTTCATTGAATGTTTTGTCAAATCACAATTATACTTTATTGGGTGTGAGACTCATGATAAAGAATGATAAGAGTGATGACAGCAATATTAAGAATTAATATTATGTGCATTCTATTGGAAATAGCAACTGACAGAATGAAAGCACATATTAAAGAGGAAAATAGACAGATTTGTGAGGAATAAAGGATGAAGATATCAGTGACCATTTTAATCTTTATCAAATGTTGTTGAATTTTATTTATTTTAAGGTGTTACATATTTTAAAGTCTTGTTTAGAAGCTCTTCTTTGATAGCTTGAGGTATTCAAATGAAGCATGGGAATTCAAGAATCAATCTCTTGGTGAAAAGCTTTCGTTACCCAATAATGGCTTTTCTAGCTGGAGCTATAAGTTGGATTTCCTTGACATCTCTTGCAAATATCTGGTACGAAGGCTTAGGTAATGCAAGGCTTATTAGGAGCACGATGGTAAAAGTTTGCTGCTTGTGGCGGTGATGAGACTTGTGATGCGTAAATGCCATGGTGGCTTTCTGTATTTAGGATCAACTACTAATTAATGAGGAGAAAACTGATAGTCTTTAAGTGAGTTGTCTTATGGTTTTCCAAGGTCAGTTGAAATAAGTTCAGCTGTGTGAGGACCTTATTGATTTGGCTCACATAATTGTATTCACGTACCTGGGTGTGGTGGTGCACGCCTGTCATTCCACCACTCAAAGGGCTGAGGAAGGAGGATTTCTGTGAGGTTGAGTCCAGCCCGGACTGTGCAATGAGACCCAGTCTCAAAAAGCCAAAAAAACTGTGTTCATGTACTTAGAATGAGTATTGGAGACAGGGAATTTTCTCAGTGACAATCACTTATAAAATGTACTGGCATGGTCAGTTGGAGTTCTGACAACCAAAACTCTTCAGTAATGCAAATCAGTTTATTCTGAACTGAAACATTTTCCAGGATATAGTTACATAGTTAAGTATAGTCAGGAGGGTCTAGCCAGAGCAACCTTTATGTGAGGAATATTAACTGTAAAATTTTATCACAGCTAATCAGGGATGTGTGTTGCCGGGCGTGGTGGCGCATGCCTGTAATCCCAGCACTTGGGAGGCTGAGGCAGGAGGATTGTCGTGAGTTCGAGACCAGCCTGAGCTACAAAGTGAGCTTAAGGCCAGCCTGAACTGCATAGTGAAACCCTGTCTCAAATAGACAAAAAAAAAAAAAAAAAAAAAAAAAAAAAAAAAATCAGGGATTCAGGGATGTGGAGCAAAAGAATTGTTCGTGATTTTAACTGAGCTTCATGCCTTGTGCTGAGATGATAGATCCGTTTCTTCTTTTCTATCCTTTCATTGTACATTCTCATAGTACATAGTAATTGGTGTTGGGGATTTTGTCAGGGACATAGAACATCATAATACTTTTATTTTTTGGCCCTTTCCCCTTTTAATGTTTCTTGCTTTTTTTTTCTTCTGTTTACTTTATGCAGAAAGCACCATTCCCATTTTTCTTCATTTTTCTTGTTTTCCATTTTACCTTCCCCACTTCTATTTCTTGTTTCCCCACAAATTTGAAAGAGATCTCCTTACTTCCTAATATCTACCTCAACATAATACACAATAGCTGAATTGTAGAAATAGTCCATCAGCATGTGAGTATATAAAGGAGACATGGTATTGATGCACCTGCAGAGCACTACCTGCCAAAAGAAGAGTAAATGTGACACAGTTGAAGGTAAATGGATGCACTTTGACTGTAATGCCAAGTGAAATATATCAGACACACATCAAGAATCATATGGTTGGGGCAAGGGAGATGGCTTAGTGGAATAAGAACTTCCCTGGTAAGTACAAGGACCTGAGTTCAATCCCCAGTTCTGCCAAAAAAAAAAAAAAAAAAAAATCATGTGATTTCTTTTATACAAAAAATATAAAATGTAAATAAAGAGCACGATAAGCATGTAAAACTGTTGCAATTTTTTCTTAATTTCCCATGACTAAATAACAATTTCAGAATCTGTACAGTTATCATTCTGCAATTTGAAAAAGGTTTTCTATAGTACACCTGTTATGGCTTGTGTCCCATCCCTCCCCCAAGCTCCATGCAGCCATAGGGCAGGCTTCTAGAGACTATGGCTGACTCGTAGCCAAGTGCTAGTAGTATGGGAGTGAATGGGTGGGCAGCCTGGGGAAAGAGCTGTGCTCCTGCCCCTCCTGTCTTTTTGCTGTTTTCTGCTGCCAAGAACTGCTGGCCTCCGCAGTGTGCCACTCTGCCTTGAAGCCAGCCAAGTATGGACTGAAACCTCCACAGATTGCTAACTGCATAAACCTTTCATCCTCAATTTAGGCCATCAGGTATTTTGTCTCAGCAATTAGAGAAAATAGCCAAGACACTATCTCTCTGTCTGAGTCTGCAGGGCTAAGGGGAAGATACACTGCAGAGTGCAAAGGTCAGTGTTCCTTTAGCTTCTGAATTTTTCTGTTTGTCTCATATTAAACATTGCATAGCAGATGTATCCTTAGAGTAATGAATGTGAAAATAGAAGCTTACTCTGTTTATGATATTTCTAGTATTTTTTTTTATATTTAGTACAGGGTGTACAGGGTCTTACTACACAAATCGGACTTGTAGTTATCTTCCTATTTTCAGCCTGCCAAGCACTGGTGTTATAAGCATGTGCCACCTCGTCTCAATCACCTATCAGTGGGCCCTGGGGCAGGGCTAGCATGCAGGGGATCGATTCCCAGTCCCTGCATCTGCCTAAGCAGGCACTTTAATCTGCTTAGCTATCTGGCCAGCCCTATTTCTAGTATTCTTCATTTATTTCTACAGGCCCAATGTATATAGGTATTTTAATGTAATATTATATATATATATATATATATATATATATATATATATATATATATATATATGTATGTATATTTTGCAGATATATGCATATTTTACTGCAGGCAATTTATTCAGGTTTTTAAAGAAGTTTTCAGCTCTTCTACATGTGCAAATAATATCTTTAGTGACTTGCAATACTGAGAGTATTTTCCTTCAAGCATTTCCAAGAGGACCCTTCACAGACTCCTAGGTCACAGGATTGCTGGAAAGTTGTCAACTGTAATTTATTTTTTACTTTCATTCCTCTCTGTAAACCTGTCTTTTTTTTCTTATCTACCAAATATATTTTGTCTATATATTTTGTTTGACAGAATTTTAATAGGATATGTCTGTGAATAAGTTTTTCTTGTCAGTTCATTGCTTGGCTGGTTTTGAAGTTATTTGGTTGATATTCTTTTAGATGCTTGTGTGCTGTTTGTCACCGATTTGGAAAACTTGTAGCCATTAATTTTCAAATGTTTCTTTGTTTTCTCCCCAACCCCCTTTGTGATTTCCACTGCATATGTAATCTACACTCCTTCATACCATTTTAATTCTGTTTACCTTTTATCCCCATATACACTTCAAATTAGTGATTGGTATAGATTTCAGGTTTTATGATTTTTATGTTTTCTATGTTAAGAATTATGATAAACTTTTTGTTACTCTAACTTGTCCAATAATTTTACTTTATTGTAGTTTCCATGACTTCAGATATTTATGTATATGTACATTTTTCCACTATAGCATAATTATATAACTATGTTATTATTATATAATTGTTTCTTTATTAGATAATTGTTTCATTGGTTACTTTCCTTGCCACTGGGACACAATAACTGACATCTACAAGTGGAAGGCGAAAAGGCCTATTTTATTTAGTTTGTATAGTTGTCACTCCAGGTCAGCCTGAAGGTCCAGCAACAGTGAACAATGCACTACTGTTGACCTTGACATAAGAAGCCATGTTTTCAGAGTGAAGAGTGTTATATAGGCTTTCACTTATTGTTGCTCAGTGAATTATTGGTTTTCAGCATTTGGCTTGCTGGAATATATTTTTCTTGGTGCCTGCTTCCCTTTCAATTATTACTATTATTATTATTATTATTTTCTTTTTAAGCAAAGGCTATGTTCAATGCTCTTGATTTGCTACCTGAACAGACTGAGCTAGTTGTTGCTGGGGATTTATTTTCTTTCTTTTTCTTTTTCTTTTCTGTTGTTGTTGTGGTCCCAGGGATTGACCTAAGAATCTTGTGCTTGCCAAGCAAGCACTTATTCCATTGAGCTATCTCCCTGGCCCCTAGTTTCATGTGAGACACAAAAGCTACACTTGTGCTCTCCTGTTCTATTTAAGCATTTTTTTTCTTTTTGAGACAGGGTTTCACTATGCACTTCAGGCTGAATTTTGTAGCCCGTGTTGGTTTCAAACTCATAACTATCATCTTGCTTCTGCCTCCTAGTGCTGGGGTCACAGGCGTGTGAAACCACACCGAGCTTCTCAGCTTCCGACTTTTTTTTTTTTTTGTATTTTAGTGAAGGTCTACAGGGTGTTCAGGGTCTCACTACTACACTACTAGGTCAGATTGATAGTGATTCTCCTGTTTACAGTCTTCCAAGCACTGGAATGATAGCTGTGTGCCACCACACCCAGTCTCAATTGCCATCTCAGGGCTCCCCAGGGATGGGGCCTGGACAGCAGGCCTGGGGATTGAACCCCTGGCCCCTAAGACTGTTTGCAGACACTTTAATCCATTAAGCTATTTGGCTGGCCCTTCAGCTTCAGTCTTAAGCAGATGACTGCAAATTTTCTGCTCTTTTTTGCTGCCTGCAATAGACCTTCAGCTATTCTGTGAAGAACCTTCCAGAGGTTTATAGCATTTTACCCTGTACTGGAGACCAAAAGAAGCATTTGTTTGTGGGTTCATTTTTTTCCCAGTCACCTGCAGTTTCCCATCCCCGGGCCTGCATTGTGACAGCCATTGTCTCTGCTCTCCTGCAGCATCCCAAATGTTGTCACAGGTTCTTAGTGAGGTGCCTGCAGGTAACACGCTATTGGATACCAGTTCCCATTTGCCCTGCAATTGGCAAAGCTTAACTCCATGCTTCTACCCTGTAATGTAAAAAAGATCACTTATGGTCTTCACAATGTATTAAAATTTACAGGGTTTTTTCTTTTTCTAGTGTTGAATCATCTAGTATCTGTCCTAGGCAAGTGCATTCTCAAATATCGTTTTTATTCCTAGCATTTTTTTTCAAGTCATTTGATAACTCCATGGCCTCAGTGCTCTGGTAAGTTGTGACTTTGCAGATTATGTGGTATTTTTTTCTTTTTTTAAGAGTGCAAATGATCCTCTTTTAGGCTTCTATATCCTATGAGAATCCTAGCACCATTTACAATCACCTTAAAAATTTTAATGCCAAATCTGCCCTCAATTCTTTTATCATTTCAAATAAAGTTCCTACTAAGATTGAAACCCACATTTTTGAGAACTACTTGTGCTATTATTTCCTGCCCCAGATAGACAGTTTTTGATATATGGGAAATTATGACACTGGCCCAGGGCCATATTCAAAGGCAGAGCCAGCACGTGTGATGCCACAGCTTGAGAGCTTTCCATTGTAGTCTATTGTGTACATAATCAGTGCTAAAATAGATTTCTCTGTAGTCTTTCCTAGCAAAATTTTGGAAACATAAAGAGTCTCAATTTAAACTTGTATCATGTTCTTTTTCATTGAGATAATGGAAAAATAGTACAAGTATGAATAATTCAAATGATAAATAAAAGTGACTAAGAGAAAAAAATAAATAATAAGAAAAACACTTGCTGAGAAATGCACTCAATTATTCCTCCTGTTGGGAGATGATCCACTTTCTTTGCCTGACTGGGAGCAAGGGCCTGGCAAGCTACTGGTCTCTGATGTGTTCCCAAAAGTTGAGTTAGAATAACAAAGACTCTACCAGAGAAATAGATGAATATATTTTAAAAATCACACTGTTCTCAGGACTTGCCAAATCGCTATCATTAATTTATACATTATTTCAAAGATCTTTATGGCATTAAGGGTTCCATTTTAGACCTGGTGAAATCTAGAAGGACTGGATTGTGAAGCACAAGTGGTTTATTTATTTATTTATTTATTTATTTATTTATTTGAGGAACCAGGGGTTGAACTCAGGGCCTTGTCCTTTCCAGGAAAGTGCTTCTTCCATTGAGCCATCTCCCCAGACCCTGTTTTTTTTTTTTTCTTTTAATTCTTTATTTATAATAGGTGCATTTAAAGAAATCAGAACTAGAAAATATATAACTTCATTGCTGTACAATAAAGTTGTATTTGAGTTTATTCTTGATGGAAACCAAAAAAAATCTATACATTTATAAGTTTAAGATCTCCCCATAAAATCAATCCTCATTTGTAATTAATTGATTGATTGTGTGTGTGTGTGTGTGTGTGTGTGTGTGTTTGTTACAGGGTCTTACTACATAGTAATCTTCCTGTTGACAGCCTCCCCAGCACTGGAATTATAGGAGTGCCTATCACACCCAGTTTTGGTGGCTGGCTCAGGGTTCCTAGGTGTGGGGTTGGCATGGAAGGCAGTGCTGGGGATTGAACCCTGTGCTTGCCTTAAGCAGGCACTTAGTCCACTGAGCTATTTAACAGGTCTCTTCACTGGATTAATAGGATTACTATTAGAACTGATAATCTTTTTTCTCTAATATTTTGACAATTTGATAGTGTCTTCCTACTTTTTAACTTTGATAGATTTAGCATAGTAGTTTTCCCAATAGAAGCAGAAAATTTAGTTCTTTCTTGCAAAATATTTTAATAAAATTGGAAATTATAATAAATGTACAAGTTAGTGTCTGTCTCAAAAGAAAAAATGAAAAGCTAAGGATATATATCAGTGTAAACATCCTGACTTCAATACCCAACACCTGAGAGAAAGAAAACAAGAGAGAGAGAGAGAGAGAGAGAGAGAGAGAGAGAGAGAGAGAGAGAGAATGAGAAATGTTGTTATTATGTGTCTGTTCAGGTGTCTGTAAATTTTTTTAAGTAGCATGCAACACATCAGGCTTAGTCATGAATACCAGTAATCCCAGTATTGTGGGAAGCTAAGGCATGAGGACACGTGTTCTATAGAAATAGTTAAGATTTAAAAATTGCAACTATTTTCTAACAATGAGTGATAGGTCTGTTAACTTTATATACAACATCATTTATTGAAAGAGGCATCTAAGTGGAGATTGTTGCCCACTATATCTTTAAGAATATGTCATATTTTTAAACTTTATTTCACAGAAAATCACTTTATAATATCAAGCATTATAATTTGTTAGTTAGGTTTGTAATTAAGTTGTTTCTACATGATTTATATACATTTATTAAATAAGGAGCAGATATGAATTATATTGATTTTTTCTATGTAGGCTTACTATACCATTCCTCCATCCTGTAGGTATTTTTTGAATCACATATTCATTTAAGTACACATAGGTACGCAATGAATTTTATTTCTCTCTTATTCTATAATATCCTTGTTTGTGGTTCATAGTCACTGAAATCTCTTAAATGTAAGATTTTGTATAAACCACCAGTCTAAAAATATAATTTTAACTCTACATTAAACTAACAGGATATTAATTTATTTTTGTGAAACAACATATTTTGTAAAACATTTTGAGTACTGCATTAGACAGCAAGTGAAGGGTATCTTCCTTTTGTCTTAACAAATATTTATTCTTTTTAAGTTTTTGTTTGTGTTTTTATTCCTTGAAAAAATTTTAACTCAAAGTGAAGACAAATGAAACTTTTCTGTTATCACTTATTTATTTTTTAATTAATAAATATTAGGAATTTTTTGGAGTTAGGGGGTCCTCTTTTAAGGCAGGTTCTCACTAACCAGCTTAGGCTGGCCTTGAGCTCACTGTGTAGCCCAGGCTTGTCTCAAACTTGCAAACATCCTTCCTGGGCTGCGATTACAGATGTGCGCCACCACATCTGGCTTTCATAAACACTAGTTTTAGATTTAGAGCAAGTTTGAGCAAATAGAGTACCTGTTTATCCTTTCCTCTGAAAAGGCATAATGTACCCCTCTGGGCATCCTGCCTTAGATTAGTACATTTGTTACAACCCGTGAGCCTACACTGATCCACAATTATAACACCAAATTCAAAGTTCGTGAACTGCTCTTAGTGTTGTACAATCTTTAGGTTTTGATAAATATGCAATCATGTTTATGCTCTATCATATTATCCTAATATATATTTTCAGGGCTCAAAAATACCTTGCATTCTCTGCCTAGTCTTGCCTTCCTCCTCTGAAATATCTGAAAGTCATGTTCATTTTTGCTTTCCTCACGGTTTCAGCTTTTCTAGAATGTTATGTGGTCAGAGAAGTACAATATGTAGTCATAATAGGTTTCTTCAGAGAAGCAGATAAATAGGATGAACATGCGTCCTAAGGGTGCCACGCTACTGTGGTGGGCAAGGGGTCGCACAGTTCGCCTTCTGCGTGACAGAAGCTCGGTAAATGCAGTGGTGTGGCATACACAGTCTGGCTTCCAGCCCCAAGAACCAAGAGCATTTGTAGTGTAAATGCCAATGTAAGAGGAAGATAAAGAGCTCAGCTCTGATGAGGAAGCTCAAGCCATCAGCAAAGAAGCAGAGTTGTATTGCTCCCTTTTCCACGTTTCATTCTCTTCAAGTGCTCAATGGATTGAATGAGGTCCAATCATATCCATGAGGGCCATTTATGAAATGTGCAGATTCAAATTCTACTCTCATCCAGGACCACTCAGAGCCATATCCAGAAATAATGGTTAATCTGTGTGCCCTGCAGCCCATTCAAATTAACACAAGAGGGCTGGCAAGATAGTTCAGTGGTCTAATGCACCTGCTTAGGCAAGCTTAGGCAGAGCACAAGCACTACAGTTTGATCCCTGGCACCACGTGCTGTGCCAGCCTAAGGGCGGGCTGACCAGCCACACAAAAACATTAATACAATAAATTAACTGGACATAGGAGCCTTCTGATAGATTTCTCAGATAGTATTGTGTTTTGCTTTCTCTTTTTGTGACTCTGAGGATTGACTCCTTGACCATAGCAATAAACTGTATTCCCAGTACCTCCTTCCCTTTGTTATTTTTATTTTGAGACAACTATCTTGGATATTTTACTCTTGTCGCTGAGAAATATTCAATTAAGAAAACCCCATAATCAATTAAGAAAAGATTTATTGAGATCAGCATTTGTGGAGGCTTCAGTACATTCTTGGCTGGCACCAGGGCAGAATGGCACATGGCAGAGGTAACAGTTCATGGTGGCAGAAAAAAAGAACAACAATAAGAATAAAAAGGGAAGAGCAACTTAAAGCAAGCCTCTTGCCCTCCCTTAAATTGTATGCATGCTGCCCACCCCAGGGCAACTGTAGCCTTCATACCCATATTCTCAGCATTGGACCATGATTCAGTCACAAACTCTAGAAGCCTCCCACTCCCAGTGGCTGCATGAGGCTTGGGGGAAACAAGTAGACAGAAGCCATAGCATTCTGCCCCGGCCCCCAAAAGACTCATGCAATCCTTTTATGCAAAATGCGTTTTAGTGCATCTCTAAGAGCTGTCAAAGTCCTAACACTGGACTGCTAAACAGTCCAAGTCTCAAGTCTCCTCCAAGATCTAAGACACACTCTTAGCTGTGGGCCACTATACAAATGAAAAACTGAATACTTTCAGCGTTCAGTGGTGCAAGGAAAACATTACCATTCCAAAAGGTACAAGAAGGGGGATACAAAAGAATGGGACCAAATTAAGTCCAAAATCCACCTGTGTAAACATTAAATCTCGCAGTTCCATGTGAAACATTTGAAGCAATCTACGGCAAGTTGTAAACTCCAAAGGGATTGTGTGATTCACTGTACAACACTTCAGTGTTTGTGGCTCCCATGGGCCTGTCTTAGGCCTGCTTTTGCTTCCTCCTTGCAGATTTCCTTAGATGAACCATGTTCCTGGTTTTTCCAGACTCCTGTCACCTCTCCCCTGCATTTGGCGTCTGATGAACACTATCACACACTGCCCTCTCAGGGCCACACGTTCTGGCCTTCCAGGACTTCTGAAATCTAGGTGGCAGCTACTTTAACCTCAGAACTTGTGTTATCTGCATTTGTCTAAAAGCAGTATCACAAGAATAATTCCGAGATGAGCTGTCAGCTGGGTTCGTGCCCAGCCTTTCTTCTCTCTCTCCGCTGTAGAGTGCATGGATTGTTGACAGGAGCAAATACTCTCAGGTTGCCACCATTTTAGAACTTGGTGTGACTGCCAGGGTCCTTCTGGAACATAGAGTAGCTGTCATCATTCCGGGGCACGTTGCTCTGTGGCTTTCTCCTCAAAACACTCTTTTACTTTTGCAGCTTTGAGGCTGCAAAGAGGGGACGTTTACTGTTTTGATATCCTCAGGCCATGATTTATGTTCTATTCCTTCTCTGGAATTGCTTCAGCGCTATCTTTTTTCTTTCTCTTTTTTCTTTCTTTTTTTTTTTTTTTTTCTTGGTGAAGCTGTGGATTGAACCCAGGACTTTGCGCTTGCCAGGCAAGTTCTTATTCTACTGAGCCATTTCCCGGCCCCTGTTTATTTTTTTAAAGTGAATTTTAAAAATAGTAAGCATACAAAATTTTACTAAACAAAATTACAGCAATTCAATGATGGTTGTTATATTGCATATTGCTGCCTTCAAGTTAGTTGCTCAGATATCAGATATAAACATGTAAAATTGGTCAAAAATTATAAAAATAAAAGAGAAGGAAAAGAAGTAGGCATTATCTGCTCCATGTAACAGACCAGTGGAAATCAGCAGTACAATTACAAAAGCTACTCTGTGCACATACATATATATCATACATATATATTTCTTTCTTTCTTTCTTTCTTTCTTTCTTTCTTTCTTTCTTTCTTTCCTTCTTTCTTTTTTCTTTCTTCCTTCTTTTTTCTCATTTTCTTCATTTCAGTTGTTCCTTTCATTTAAACAGTTTACTTCCCTTTGACAGTATCTATTGTAATTTTCAGATTTCATTTACTCTTTCTGGTTCTTATGCCAGGGAGATAATCTGATCTTTACACATATGGGCCCGATTTATTCCACTTATAAGTATGGTGCAATCTCTATGGAGATAGTGCAGAGATTTCTTTAAAAAGTAATAGGATTGGAAGTCCCATTCAACCCACCTATGTCCCTCCTGGTTATTTTTCCAGAAGAACTGAAAACATCATGCCACAGCAATATACGTGCATATACATATATAGTAGTGCCATTTGTTATAGCTAAATCTTGGCAACAACCAAAATGCCCATCAGCTGAGGAATGGGTAAAAATAATAGTTTTATATAATGGAGATTTACTCAGCTATACAAAAGGGTAGCCTTCAGCTCCACCTTTGTAGCCCACAGCTTAACAGGAACTTCTTTTCTGTGTAAACTCACAATATTTTAAATCATTCTTTTAGGCTCTGTGCTTTTGATTCTTAACATAAATCTGACTAAAAGCCCAACAATATCTATGCTCCAACCTCAACATTAGACTGTCTTGAAATTTTATATGTCACTTTAATTAATCTTTCAGGCAAAATCTCTGGACAAGAACAAAACATGGACAAACTTATTGCCAAGCCATAATAATTCACACCATTTAGAGTCCAACAAATAATATAGTCATTCCTAGTGGAAATCTCCAGAGCCTGATCTTGAGAAGTGGGATTTCTACCAGCTTTCTGGTCTTCTGAGTTCTGACTAGAATCTCCCATATAGAACACTCTAATGCCTTCCAACTCTACTTTCTCAGGTGTCATTTCTGATGCTTTCTGGGCTCATGCCCCAACCCATTCCTAAAGATATAGTGGCACACTTCTCTGGTACCAAATTCTGTCTTGGTTACATTTCTCTTATTACTGAGACAGAACATCTAACACTCAGAAATAGGGATGGAAAAGTTTATTTAATTCACAGTTTGTGGAGATCTCAGTCCATATTCAGCTGGCTCCAAGGCATGGTGCCACATGGCAAAAGGTGACAGTTCATGGAGGCAGAAAATAGCAAAAGCAGAAATAGCAAAAATGGAGAAGCAGCAAGGTTTTTTCCCTTCCCTTATATTGTATGCAGGGTCTCCATTCCAGAGTGGGTATAATACACTAACAATCCCAGCGATGGATCATACATCGATCAAAAAACTAGAAGGCAGCCCCCATGACTGCATGAGGTGTGTTTCTCATCTAGACACAAACTACAGCAGTGTTTTACTAAGTCCCTAAATTTCTCAGACTGGGCTCAATCTTGTGAATTTTCTGCTTCAGCTTTCTAAAGTCCTGGGATTATAAGAATAACTTCCAGACCTATCATTTAATTCAGTATTTTGCATTTAAATTTCCTTAACTTTTTCATGATTCAATAACCTCATTCTTTCCAGTGCTAAATAATTTCATTGTCTGGGTATATCACCATTTATTTAACTTGTTTGCTTCTAAAATTTGAGAATTATGAATTCAGTTTCTGTAACTATACCTGAACAATGTCTTAGTGATCACATATTTTCAGCTTCTTGGCTGGATATCAAAGAGCCTCCTTGTTCATTTATATGAAAAGAATATGTTTAGGTATATGATAAATGGGCAAAATATTCCTTTTATCTTCATTTTGCTTTGGTTTTGTTTTTGGAGATAAGGTCTCCCTACATATTTCTGTCTATGTAGTCCAGATTGGCCTTGAACTTGAGACAATGCTGTCTCAGCCTCCTGAGAGCTGGAACTACAGATAGGTATCATTGTGTGCAGCTGTCAAACTATGTCCCTAACTTGCTAAGTCATTCTCCCTTCCTACCACTTACTAATGAACATTTCTGTTACTTCACATTATACTTACATTTGCTGCTGTCAATGTGTTGGATTGTGTCCACTCTAATGGGGCTATTATGGTTAAACATATTTAATAGGACATTTCATGAGTTTACTTGCCATTGGGCTATCTACTTAGCAAAGTATTGAAGCTTTTGCTCATTTTTATACTTATCTTAGCCAACAGGCCAAGTAGTGATCTTTATGCATTTGCAATTGGTTACTTTTTTTTAACCATTCTTTTTTATCATTCTGGGAGTAAACTCAGACATCTTTATCTGCTGTGTCTTTTCAAAGGGTTTTCTCCCAGTGTGGGGCTTGCCATTTCATTCTCTTGGTATTGTCCTTCATAAAGTGGATGTTTCTAATTTCAATAATGTATAGTTCACAAAGTTTTATTTATTTAACTTTTCTTTGCTCTTTTTGAGACAGTGTTTTACTATACACTTTAGACTCTCCTTGAAGTCAATTTGTAGCCCAGGCTGTCCTTGAATTTACAGCAATTTCTCTTGCATTGGCCTCCCAAGTGCTAGGGTGAAAGCTATGCACCACCATGCCTGCCCGTGAGTTATTTCTTTTGTGGATTTTGCCTTTGATGTTACAACAAATGTTATCACCAAAGATCATAAACACCACATTGCTAAACCTGCAGTCATCTGAATTTTTGGCTATAAAATGCAATCTTCTGATTTTTTCTTTAATTTTACATCTTATATATAGGTGTGTAGTAAATCTTGAGTTAATTTTCATTTCTTTGTTTTGTTTTGTTTTGTTTTGCTTGACAGAACCAGGTATTGATTGAATTCAGGCCCTTGTGTTTGCCAGGAAAACACATTCCACTGGACCATCTCTCTGGCCCCTAAAGAGATGTAAGTATTTTTTGTTTGTTTGTTTGTTTTTTGTTTTTGTTTTTTTTTTTGGTAGAACTGGAGATTGAATTCAGGCCCTTGCATTTGCCAGGCAAATGCTTATCCTACTGAGCTATCTCCCTGGCCCTTGAGTTAATTTTTATGAAGAATCTAATGTGTATGCATTGATTTACCTCTTTTATGGTGATACATAGTTGTTCTAACAGCGTTTGTGAAAAAGACTCTTTGCCAAATTGCATGCTTATACTTTATTTTCTTCTTTCATTTTATGTTTATTTATTTGATACAGGTTCTCGCTAAGCAGTTCAGACTTGTAGTGATTCTTCTGTCTCAGCCTCCCCAGTGTTGACATTACAGGTGTGCTTCCATCACACCTGGATTCAGGGGTGGCATAGTATGCCAGGGAATGGAACCCCGATTCTGGCACTCACCAGTTTAGACTGCTGAGCTATCTCTCCAGTCCACTTTACTTTTTTGTGAAAAATCAACTTATTATATTGTGCTGGTCTGTTTTTAGTTTTTATGTTCTCTTTGTTTGCTTATGTGAAAAAAAAAACACATCCGAGTTATAGGTGTAATTCTTCATGTCACATGAGTAAGATGAAATTACAGCAGAGGAAAGGCTGTGCCCGAGACCCAGAAATGATCAGAGACAGAATTTTCCAAAATTGATGAGTACATCAAGCTGAGGTACATTTACCTGAGTAAAGAAGCAGAGGCAGCATCAGCTAAGAAATACAACACAGTTTTCAAAATCATGGAGATGAGAAGTAGTAAAGAGCAAGCAAAAACAAACAAGGATCCCAATCATGAGGCTGGGAAGATGGCTTAGTAGAATAAGCGCTTCCTTAGCAAGTGGGAGGGCCTGAGTTCAGTCCCCAGTTCCACCAAAAAAAAAAAAAAAAAAGAATCCCAATGGTAGCCATTGATACTGCAAAAACCTAAGCTGAACTCTTTTTCTAGATAAATGAACAAATGGAAATTGGATAAAAGGTAAATGACCAAACATCAAATGAAAATAGTTGCCTGTATATCTACTCAAAGAAAGAAAAAAGTATAATAAAGCATAAAGTACAATACAGTAGAAAGTGAAAATTGAGACAGAAATTAGTGAGATAAAAATGTATTTAAAATAAAGGTCAATAAAATGAAAAGTTAGTGATTGGAACAGATTATTTAAATTTTATTTTTAGTATTAATAAACATTTTATTACACAGCCATAATGTAATCTGCATTTCTCCAAATGCAAATGATACTAAATACAGATCTACATGGTAGATCAGAATGACTCCAGTAAATTATACGAATTCTATGATTTTACATCTTTTGAAACCAGATTAAATAAAAAAAGTCCAAGTCCCACCTGTTGGAAGAAGGCACTGTCTAGCATTCCGTGATTCCACAGCGCACACAGCCTACAAAGAGCTTCAGCCAAAGGACTCTCCGAGTACATATGGTTTCAACGCGTCCTTCGCCACTCCTTCACCCAGTCGCCCTCTGCAGCTACCACTCAGCTGTGCCACACTCACATTTACCGACTTTATGGTCACAATATGTATTTAAAACCATCCACTGCCACTTTTTTAAATAAAAAAATTTAAACTACATTAAAGTATCACAGAGGCTCTACTACACCCAAGTTATCAAGTTCATTTTTATGTTTAAATACACTGTAACTCCATGATTTCCCACAAATCCCCTTCCATATACAAAAGTAGAATGAAGATATGTGGAGCAGAGGGTCGAGGCCTCTTTTGTGGAAATCAGCAGCTCCTGCTGTTCCTTTAGCTGAGTTATATATATATATATATATATATATATATATATATATATATATATATATATGTATATATGTATATATATATATCCGCTGTACTTTGTTCTGAAAAAATTTGTTAAATGCCACTTTAATTTACACTTGGAGCTTTACACCTGAGAATGATTACCGAGCAGTCAGCTTGTCTCTTTCCAAACATTACCTAATGACACACACGCCTCTTCGCTGGTGTCCCCCAGTCCCACAATGTACACGCTCACCATGTAGCTATGTAGACACCTGCAATGCCACAAGCAGCTGACGTTTGAAGCCTGAATCTTTTTGTGCTTTCTCTCCACATTCATGTTGAATAATTTCTTTTAAAAAACAACACAAAATGCCAAACAGTATCACCAAGGAGACAGGCACACGCTCCAAGTTCAGATAAGAAGCTGCAGGCTAGACCCCAAGGATGGGGTGCTGCTGCTGCTTTCTGCCTCCGTCCCACCGGCAGGACTCAGCCTGAGGCTTGCTCCAGGGTGGGGTGGTAGAGAGGCAGAAAGGTATGGTTACAGCAGTCAGGCCTGTTTAGTGAGAAGAATCACATGTAATGAGTTTCTTTCTTGCAGTTTCAGATGCTTTTTGCAGTCCTGTTGCTTTTTGTAATCTTCTAAATTCAGAGATCTCCTTGGGGCCCCATCCTTGGCAGGTGGAGCCTTCGAGGTGATGGCCAAGCCTTTTACTCTGAGCTGGGACCAGGACGTTGACCTTCACATCAAGATCATGCACTTTGAGCAAGTCTTCTGAGAGGTCACTGGCTGACTTAGAGCTCAGATCTTTGTCCTTCCCCTGACCCTTGTTCATCTCCTTAGTAACTTCTGGTAGCACTCCAGAGCCATATTTTGCATTTAGCTGGGCCAGGATGGCAGCTTGAAAGGCTGGGTCCCTGGAGTTGGAGACGATGGTTGGCTAGCACTGCTGCTGCATAAATGGGTCCATCTGTTGGTTTCTCATGTTGATGTTCAGTCCCAAGGCCTGCTCAGACTCCACGATGTTCCACTCCCTGCTTCACTGTTTGCTGTAGCTGATGGCAGGTATGTTCTTGGTCCTCTGGAAGTCCAGGGCCTCTGCACGCTCCTCTTGCTCACTGAGCTTGTCTAGGATTTGTTTGGCCTTGTACTGATCTCCCAGGTCCTCAGCCTTGTCCTTTTCCTTCAGCAGCTGTTTTCCTTTTAGCATAGTTGAGTGGAGCTTTTCTGAACCTTTCTTTCTCTTTTACACTCTCTTGAACATCCTGATCACTGAATTTGCAATTAAGAGTTTCTTTTTTTTTTTTTTTTTTTTGTCTTTTTGAGACAGGGTCTCACTATGCAGTTCAGGCTGGCCTTAAACTCACTTTGTAGCTCAGGCTGGTCTCGAACTCACAACAATCCTCCTGCCTCAGCCTCCCGAGTGCTGGGATTACAGGCATGCGCCACCATGCCCGGCTAAGAGTTTCTTTAATAGATAATTCTTTTTTGTTAATTTCATAGAGAGTGGGTAGCTGCACACCCCCCAGAGAACATCGCTTCTTTCCATTTCACAAACTCACTCTCAGTGAATTCTTGGTTGGAGACAAACTATAGACAGAACACTCACTGGTAACTACCATTCTGTAGCTGTAGTCCTTTGTTCTGGTGCCACCCAGCTGGTAAATTTTGGCAGTTTCTACAATACCTGTGATCTCAGTGACTAGTAAACTGGTTTTCTGTTGTGGTTTCCAAAGCCAAAACATTCTGTGATGGTGTTATCAAGGAAAGGCATGTGGCTCCAGCTTATAACGTGATAATTGCACCTGATTCATTCTTCAGGCAGGGAGATGGGCTGTGATTTAGGAGGGTTCCCTTCTTTCTCTTCCTCCTCATCAGATGGGGACGTTCTGAATGAGCCATCTGACCTTTCACTGGGCTTGCTGTCCTCTTCCTCCTCCTCCTCCTCCTCCTCATCAGAGTAGACCTCACTGTTTTTTTTTTTTTTTTGTCTTTTTGAGACAGGGTCTCACTATGCAGTTCATGCTGGCCTTAAGCTTACTTTTTAGCTCAGGCTGGTCTCGAACTCACAACAATCCTCCTGTCTCAGCCTCCCGAGTGCTAGGATTACAGGCCTGCGCCACCACACCCGGGACCTCACTGGTTTTTAAAGGCTGACTTTTGGTGATAAGCTCAGCTGTCCTATTCTTTGTTTCCTTCTCACTCTTCTTGGAGCCCCTGCACAGCTTGGGATTTTTCATCCGGTT